>JAOTIZ010000201.1:3740997-3754901 GCA_027123425.1 Erythroxylum panamense
ATACTTTTTACAAGCATAAATAATTTTTATTACAAAATAAAATATAGTTAAAATTAAAAATACTTTTTATTTTTATATTACCAAATAGTCTATTATACGAAGTTCTTTCAAAAAATTTATTTTTTTAAATAATAATTAAATAGTCAACTAATTTTTTAAAAAAGTTCTTTTTAAAAAAACTCTACTAGCATAAGCTCATCCAAGCTAACACTTCCTCTCAATTCCTAACGTCTTTGTAGGATTAGCGTAGTGTGATGAGAGCAAGTGAATCACACACAGCCCTTGTCCTGTTTAAGTCTCGACAATATTCATCTTCCTTGAATTGAGATCTTATAATTCTAATGGTTATTGAAATGAGTTTCTGTGACATGGTAAAGCGTAAGGCACAAATGCCTAATATTGAGGTTTCATATAGTGTATGGTTATTCTGATACGGTGAAACCTGTCAGCCAATAAGGGTCAGATTGTAAGAGTGGATAAAGACAAGTATCTCAATAGTGTCAGTCAATCGATGTGCTGCCAACCCTCTTCTTTATATTCAGTTAGAAGCAATGCACAAGTTGAATCATAAAATAGCTCGAGTACTTCTGGCAATTTGGATGCAAAATTAGCATCAGAATCCATAAACCATATCAGTGCAAACAGGTGCAACTAATCATGTTAATAGACTTTGATGTCTCACTATATCAGTACACACTTGTGCATCGGTTTCTGACTGTAAGCAAGCGTCAGTATAACTAACTCCCAAGGAAGGGAAAAGGAGTTCTGAAATCATGCCAAATCAACGCAATGAAGATGCTCCACAATCTCGAGAACTCTTAAAAGTGTCCAAAGTTTAAGTCTTTTTCTTCTTCCGCCTCTTCTTCCGGTTGTGACTGTTGCAGGACTTGGTGGATTCGAAAACAGTAAATATTGGTCTTCTTCTTTTTCTTCTGACGTGGTTGGGGACTGAAACAGAAATAAGATGTGAGCTTTATACAAAAGTGGAGAAAGATAAGGCCATTGGGCATTAAGCTTTGCTCTTTCTTTCGTCAATAGAGGGTTTCAAAGTCACCTGCAAGACACGCGTTAGGATCACTATGTTGACAAAATGTTCTTGTTAACCTTCAACTGCATAATTAAAGAAAGTTTATAACTACATAATTGAAGGATAATTAATCATGAGAGACGACAGAAACAAAAGGAATAAGGTACCTTAAAAGAAGAGATGAGTTATGTGAGAAAGTTTGTGTTTTTGGAGTTGCTGGCTAAGCACTGTACACTCCTCTATATACAATCGCTGGAGTTTGGAGATGGTTGGGTTATAGAAGATAATATGGCAATCTCTTTAACTTTGGGCAATGATGAATACTGAGCTTTCGAAGACATGGAAACACTGCAACTGCCTTCTTATGATCATCATCATCATTATCTTTTTTAATTCTCTTCATCAACCAACTATCATCCCACTCTTCCCATTCTTTAAACGAAAAAAAGACAAATGATTTCAGTTTTGGAAATGATGAATTTTCTTCTTCTTCTTCTTTTATTCCCATAAATTCGAGTCCCACTCTGTTTACTCTCATCTTTACCAAGTATAGCTCTTCAAGACATGGCAACTTCCCCAATGGAGGCAATTCCTCACAATTTTCGCAGTTAGTAAGTTTAAGCACCCTGAGTAGATTCAACTTCATCATCCAACTTGGAAACAACCTCTTGCCTCTGTGATTTTCTATGTATAACCTTTCCAAATCTGAAGGTGGTTCTAAGGCTTCAAGTAACTCTTCCTCATCTTCCACCCCGTGATCTCCTTCAAAACCCAAAATCAACTGCTGAATGCTTTTCTTTTCTGTAATTTGTGCTGTGGTGGCCTCTTCTATCTTCTTCACATTTCCCAACTCTCTTAGTGTCAAAGTTCCTCTAAGATTATTCAACTTCTCCATATCAACAATAGATGCTTCATTCTCTTGCATGCATATGTAGAATTTACTCAACTCTTTGAGACGCCATAGATTTCTTATTCCTTTAGGAAGATATTTTATTTTATAACAATCCTCTATATCCAAGTACATCAAATTGATTAGCCTCCCAATCCCTTGAGGCAATTCTACCATATTGCAACAATATGTAAGATTTAATGTCTGCAAATTGTAACACTCGCACAAGGTCTCAGGCAACTTCTCAAGATTTTTGTTATGAGACAAGTCAAGCCATCTAAGATGAATTAATCTGTTTATTGAGCCAGGAACTTCTTCAATGTCACAATTGCTAATGTCTAAAGTTCTTAGACGAATCAAATGATCAAATATACTTTCAAGTGTAACAACATCCAATGATCCAAACTCAAGGAATTGAATGATCAAACTTCGTAATCTGTTGAGACCATAAACAAATACAGGAAATGAAGCATTTATTTCTATCACCAAAGTTAAATGACGAGCATATCCATGTAAAGAGTTTCTTCTCGATTCTCTATCACGTAGAACCTCTATTATCAAGCACTCATCTTTTGTAAATGCTTGGGCTAGATCACTCACCATATCATGCAATATACAAGTATAATCAAAACTGACTATTTGAAGTAAAGAATGTGCAATTAAATTTTCGAAATAAGCCTCACCAATTATCTCCAAATCTTCGTCTTTTTCTTTTTCTTTTAAATAACCTTGAGCCATCCACATACTAATCAATCTCTCTTTTTTAATCATATGATCCTTTGGAAAAATAGCACAATATGAAAAACATTGTTTTAATGGCAATGGCAAATCATAATAAGTAAGCTTCAAAGGACCCATGATATCTTCACTATCCCATCCCTCGTTTTTTAAGACTCTCAACCATTCTTTTTCAGATTCCTTCAAGCGTAAGAGTCCTCCTATAGTTATGGCAACAAGTGGCAAACCCTTACACTTGCCTGCTATTTTCTTACCTATGCTCTCCAAATTCTGGCATTCACCTTTAACAAGAGCAGTTTGATTAATTATTGACCAACATTCCTCCAAAGTCAAAAGTCCTATCTTGTATATACTCTCACGACTGCACCCCATGACTATAGCAACCCTTTCGTTACGTGTGGTTACCAAAATTGTACTTCCTAGCGAACCACACATGAAAGACTATTCCAATTCCTCCCATTTATTGCGACTTTCATTCCATACATCATCTAGAACAAGAAGAAATCGTTTTTTCTCAAGAATTTCTCGTATCTTTCTTAACACATTCTCGAATTCTCTGAAATCTTGTGTAAAAGAATTATCAAGAGATTCAAGAATTACTTTAGCAATACGCATTTCGTCAAAAGGTTCCGAAACACATACCCATATCTTCTTTTCAAAATGAGTTTGGATTTCGCTATCGTTATAAATTAATTTTGCCAACGTCGTTTTACCAATTCCCCCCATCCCCACAAGGGAGATGATATGAGGTTTAGATTTAGCCTCAAGTATCTTGCTTTTGACCTCATCTTTTTCTTCATCTCGACCTTTTACCTTTTGTGTATCAATGAAAGATGTAGTCAAATGTCTATCGATGCGTTTATCAGTGTGGTGGGTTGAATTAAGTTGGTACCTAACTTTATCGGTTGCAATGTCATCTAGTCTTCCATAAATTTCTCTTATTTTGCCACCAACTACATGACGAGGACCAACATCACATGTACTACAGCAGATGCAGCGAAAAATAGGGAGTACCTTGTCCTCGAGAGGAATAGGATTGGAAGAGTAGTGCTTATGTTGGAGTTGTGATCTCTGAATCCAGGTTTTCCACTCATCTAACACATCGTCCATGTCATAAGAAACAACTTTGAGATTAAACAGCCAGTTCTTGACAGAAGCCTCCTTCACTTGTTGCTCCTCTGCATCATCTAATAAAGCCTGAATGGACTTGAAATTGCTCACAATTTTCTTAACTTCGTTGTTAACTCCCCTTACCAACTTCACCTCTTCTTTTATTGAGCTAAGCACCATGGAGATTAGATCCTCCACCACAGTAGAAATAATAGCATCAACCAATTTCTGAGATGCAAAAGGATTATGAGAATTTGAAGAAGTAATATACTAAATGGTTGCAAAGAGGCAGAAATGAAACTCTCTCTTTATAGACTACTAAAGTCAATAAAGTTTCAGTAGTTGAGAGTAGCTTAATACCCTACACGGGGAAGGAAGGATGTGGGACTCACTACCAGTCAGCTCAATCCAGTAGTCAACATAGAACAGGTGTACCTACCTGTCAGATGTACTTAACCTGTCAATCAACCTCAACCCAGCTTGCATGCAGGAAATTTCGATTGAGAAGCTTCCAAGAAATTTCGCAGCGTGTCAGGATGACATTAATAAAAATTGAATGTTGCCCGACTGTCATGTCAGTTTGTCAGCTAAACACTTGCCCACAAGACTTCTCTGAAAGATAAGGCCATCACGCATTAACGTTAATTTGGTCTTTCTTTCTCTTGTGTTCTGGTCGCTAAATGCATTGCCGTTTAAAAGATCCCATAATTTACACTTTATTTCAAATTCAGTTGTCTAATTTAAAAAGTATTATAAAGAATTCACTAAAAATCCAGTCCTGACATGGTGAGAGATATAAAGTGACAAGCTTTATGTTCTATTCTCAAAATCATTTGCAAGATTATAACTCAAACCTTCCTTTCAGTTCGTTTCTTGGCATTCCTGAGAGATCAACCTCTTAAGAAGCCGAGGAACAGGAACATTCACGCTCCTGTACAACTTTCTTACAGGATCACTAATGTCTTTTGAGGATCCAGTAAGAGAAGACAAAAAGACCTTGATAACCTCTCTCTTAGCTGTTTTCTTGCAACGCTGTCCAACATCATCAATTTTCCAACTTGCTTTCGCACTTCACTTCAGAAGTATCCTGAAATAGAACTTCTTGCTACTTTTTATTAGCAGTGAATCGTGAAGATTCATTTCTTGTCAATGCAGTTTTACTTTTATGGTACGTTGAAAAATGGGAACCATGGATTCCAAGTCAGCTCCATCCTTTTGTTGGGAGTAGACGAACTCAACAGTGTGTAATTGAGACTCCTTAGAGATTGGATGGCACCTTGAATAACAGGAGAATTAACAATGCTTTTGATGCTCATTCATACAACTTGGGAAATCCGTCAAATATACGAAAACGGGAAGATGGATCTTGAGTGAGGATTTCAGGAACCGTAAGTGTCAAAGCTAGGAAACATTCCAAATTTGCAACTTTTTGAACAAATATGTTTGACCCAAATGTACGGGACACATTCACCAATATATCCTCTTGACCAAGAAGGTCGCATGTCAGATAAACCCTAGTTGCAGTAGGGTGCTTCCACACAATTGACAACCTGTTCAATCAACGGTGCAGTTTCAAATATAAGACCTGAATGTTACTAGATATTCCAGCAATATTCTGTTTATGAATGCCATCATACAAAATTTACAAAGAAAAAACAGATTATGTATATCCAAAAGGTCACATACACCACAATATAACCGATCATGTAACCAATACCACAATGTAACAGTTCATGTAACCGATCACAAAAGCCACAGCCACAAACTTTACGAAGGTTATTTGTATGATGATGAATATAAGTTGAGTCTCATTGAAAAAGAGCAATCTTTGTGTCGCTAACCTCTATGGACTATGGATGTGCACAATGTAATTACTGTACAAGACTACAAATGCTTAAACATGTAGAAACGTGTATAGAAGTTGCTTGCAAATTTTTAAGTGGCGATTTTGATATCATAAGGTTAGTAGACCAACATACTGCTCTATATATAGAAGCTCATTACATGGAAAAAGGAATGTGAGGAGAGATCCAACTGAGACTACCTGTTGGATTGCAGTATGCCTGCTTGGAAACTTTTCGGAAAATCTCCCAAACGTAAACTACAGTCCAGGAAGACATAATCAAGTTGGCACCTAGGTTGTATTCCATTTTGCTGATAAACTTCTCTGGTAAACGCTGCAGACATTCAAGTGTAAGCCCACAATCTCCGGTGTGCAGGATAGTACTGAAGTTGCCTTCAATCAAGAACATCACAGCTCTTGAGTTCATAAATCCATGCCACACAAGGGATCATCTGTCCATAAATCTCTCCCATCATTATTGTTGGGATTTCTACTGCTATTTTGAAATTCTTTAAACATAAACTTGACAAAGATTTGTTATTTGCAGATATAAACTTGCAGAAAATTAAAGAAGACAGATTTACTTGGTTCGATAGCACAAAGCTACCTACATCCAAGGTTCCCACTTGATAGTGGTGTAGGAAATTTCACTATATGAGGAAGAAAGAAATGAAAGAAGGCTTTACAGAGTTTGAGTGATTTTTGATCACTTGCAAGAGTCACACAACTCTCCCAATACTCACTGTAAGTATTCTAGCACACTCTCAAAAAACCCTTTTCTTTTCACTCTTGATTTCACTCTCAAAGATGAATGCTGAAATTGAAGAATACAATGTTCGTATGTGCTGATATTATGTCTTAATCCTCTTTGCTTGTTTTTATACAGCTGAAGAAGACTTTCGGATGCTCCAAGTTGATGTGTCTCACGTGCCTCTCATGTAATTTAAGTGACTCCCTTTGCTTGAGCAAGATGTCTCTCTCGGATGTGGCTCTTGAATGAGTCAAACAAGTGACATGTGCTCTTCACGTGGGTCCTCTTAAGTAGCCTCCTTAGAGTTGTGCGTTTTGAATGTGCTGGCTGCTTCCTTGGTTTGCTTCAGATAGTGACAAAAACGACAGCATCTTGAGTGATATTCTTCTAACACTGCCTTTTGCGTTTTGTATTTGTTGTTGCTGCGTTTTACACCTGTAGCTTGAGACAATGTAACATGACAGAGTTAAAAGAGTTATTACTGATGTAATAAACGACTGTGTTTTGAGATAAACTCTTCAGACACGTTATTAGCCTTTTGGACTTTAGCTGCAAGAGGTTTCTGAAAGTGACTTCTTCTCTCTTCGACACTCTCACAGACACCATCAGACACTTCATTTCTTCTTGTCTTCGATTCTTCTTGCTTTCTTGTTGGTTCTGGGTATAGATTGATGGAGAATAAGTGATTACCATCACAATCTCAAAGTTCTCTTCTTTTCTCTTTTCTTTAGTCAACATTAGAGTAGTTTTTCTTCAACTTCTAACGGTAGGAATGGTTATTGTTGGCTAAGTCTTTTATTATTAGTTGAAGAAAATGAAAGTTCCTTTTAGAACTTTGAAAATTGGGAAGCAATCGAGTCTTAGAATGAAGTATTTTATTTACTCATGTATTGAATTAGTTTTCTATTACTCTACTTTATGATTACTTTCCACTAATGTATACACACAATTAGTTTATTGGCTAAAATAATCATTCGCTCGATTAAAGTTTGAATACATAGAAGTTTAAGTTTTTTAATCACTTGTAGCAATTAGGAGTTTTAATTTGTTGTGGCACAAATTATTTCTCTTGGAAAAAGCATTTGACTAGATTAAATTCAATCGCAGATGTATTGTGCTTTCTTACTTCGATGGTCTTTTTTAAAAAAAAATTTATTGTTTAATTAAATTTTCGATCGTATATAAAGTTGTTAAGCAATGAGGATTAATTGAACTACATGCTTTTGATTAACTAATCCTAAAGAATAATGGATATTTAGTATAATATCAAATATATGATTAATGAAATAACTATTTTGGGTCAATGACTAATCGTAATTCCAAAAGGTGGAAGCGATTGTAAACTTAGGTTTATTTTTATTAAAAACTCTCATTTTATTATTTCTTTTATTTTATTTTATACAAAATTGATCAACCCCTCTTTTATTAATTATTTCCTTTCTAAATAATTGGCAAACAAGAATTTCTAGTGGAATCGACTCTTTTTTCTCTTTATTATATTTATTTAGTTGTACAAATTTAGAAATTAATTTGGAGGTACCTGTGACAGTTTCACCAAGTATTATCTCTAATGCTAAAATGGATGTAAAGAAAAGTGTACTTAAAATCAAATATTTTGTAAAAGGAACAACATCATTTATAATTATTCACAAATCTTCGCTATGGTCAAAATCACCGATACTTCGTGTCACTTCTTCTACGTTTAAAAATTATTATATATACTTAAATATACAATAAATTAATTAAATAATTTTATAATTATTAATAAACAAATATATCTTCATCAACAATCATTCTTCAAATAAGCTTGCAAAATGTTGAATGGCTTCTTCTGTATTCGCATTCCCTATGCATGTCATAATATAAAAAGAAAATATAAGTTCATATAATAAATAATTATAAAATTATTAAAATAAAAATATAATATATCATGAAATATAGAGTTTATCATAAATGTTTTAGTACATAATCAACTTCTCTCACATATCTAGACTTCCAAAGTATTCGAATGAAGCCCACTACTACAAAGACTCACTATACTAAAAACAGACTAAAAAATAATTTTAGATACTACGATAACTAAAAACTCTAGGGCAATTATTTGCATAATCGAATATTGAACGCTACTTAACTTCTACTATGTTAATATATCATAATGTTCATCATTTGTTTCATAAATATCAACTTCCAAATAATTGTCTAACTCACTGATACTATATGAGATTATTACCCTTTTTTCCTTTGTGAATTCCTTTTATATGAAACCTAAATTGATAACTTTCTTACTTAACAAGAAATTACTAACAAAAGTTGAAGATGATACCAAACTATTTTGATCCAACCTTTTACTCATTCTTAATTGATAATCATTAAGTAAATCATACCAAAATTTTCTAAAGATATCGTCATGTATTGAAACTTGATCTCCTTATAACTACTAAAAATAATATTCAATTGCAACAAACTTGTACCTTGGATTCGAAACATCAGTAACTGCCATTGTATTACCAATCTCTTCTTAATAATTGTTAAAAGTTCCAATCCCTCTTTAATAATTGTTAAAAGTTATCATTTTATTTATCATTGATTGAATAACTTCATTATGAGAAACAACACACTAAGATAATGATTATTTCATCTCATACATACGAGTAAAATAAATGTGAGAAGTTGGATATTTTGTGCTAGAACACATAACAATGTCAGACACATCCAATTTATGATAAACTTCTTTTGTCAACTTCCATTACTGATATGTCATCAAATAAGCATATTGAGAATCTTATTGTCTCAACTTGATAAGTACATCAGTATACTTAATCTCATTATCAAGCATTTTGGATGTCAAATTCTGCCTTGTTGGATAATATATCCTTAACTTTCAAGTGTAGTCATTTTGTAATTATTTTGCAGTTTCTTCAAAATTCTTAACTCGTTTAGGTGTTGCGCTCTCATACGCTAAATTATTTTGAATTAATTTTATATTTTTTAATAATCTTAAACTTATCCTTTTTCACTGCATTCACTATATGCACAAAATAACACATATAAAGGAATCTCCTATCCACCAGTAAGGTACCAACCTATAAGATGCTCCTAGTTTTGTTAATCATAACATCTTATGTTAGAATTATCCAAAGTTATTGCTAACAATTTCATGTCTATGATCCAGTCATTAAACAATTAACTAGTATATTTATTAGCTTTTCACTTAGATGAGACACCAAAACATAAATGAACATACCATTTAGAAACACAATCAAATATTGAATATAACAAAATCAAAGAACAAATAATACCAAATTAAAAAAGTACTTTTTACCTTATAATGCAACTAAAGTCCAATTATTATTAAAGTAATGTGATGTCCTAACCATATAACCCTTTACTTATCTTCATATGCCTACATATCAAATGTGATTGTAAATTGCTTGTCATTAATCGACAACATTATGTTGAACTCCTCTGTGTATTATAAATCTTAAAGCTGTTCTTCTTATTGGTATTTCGAGTAGGTATCTTATAAGCTGGATTAAGTGATAAATATCATCTTGACGTCTTTATGATTTACAATTAGGAGTAGATATCAACGGCTTATAATTGCCTCCACAAATAAACTCTTAGATTTTTTTAAAGATTATAGCTGGTGGCATTCATTCCATTTTTTCCTTTAAAATATTAGGCTTAGAAAGGTTTTTGACTTTCTAATACCATTTTTCTTTGATTAAACACATCAATATGCCTTTTTAAATTTAAGGTTCCACCTTTCAAACTTCTAACAAATAACTTATGGCATTACTTACACTTTATCTTATTAATTTTCTCACTTGTTTTAGTCTTTTGAAGTGATTATAAACATTACTTCTTATCTTTGAAGAATTGTTTGTTTATTTTGTCTGAATTATTTTTTCACTATTATATAATCATACATTAGATTGAACATTTTCATTATATTTGACTTAATTGAAGGGTTGACTTCATTGATCTGAAACAGTATAGACCATGAACTAATTCTAGACATCCAAAATATTGGAAGCATGATATTAAGGATCAATATTTCAACAACTTTTTCTATTAATAATTATCAGCACACCAATTAAGTACAATTAAATATTGAAATTATGAGAATAAAAATTAATATACACATAAACACTAAAAAAGCTTGGTGACAATATTAGTATACAAAATTTCAAACAAAGTTTGTATTGGTTAGTATATATAGTAAATAATTACCAACTTTTTACAATTTGTTCGGCTCTAATATATGAAATAGGATTATTAAGAATAAATTAGTATGCAAAATATGCCATCAACTTGATAATCAAATGCTTCCATTTAGTATATGAGGAATTTACTATCAAATCCATATAAGACTTTTATTTTATAAGATTGATACAAGCACATATTGATTAATAAACCATTGAAAATAAATGTTAACCAATACTAGTGATGTGTTGATCTCTTCATATATGAAGTGACAAAAAATATACTCAATAAATCTTGGTAAAGCACATAGGCTTTAATGGTCTTTAACAAGCCTAAATTGATTACTAGTAGTATGATGATGGCATGCATCATTATGACTCAATTACACTTGAAATAGATTACTTTTGGCTTATATATCTTAATTTTGTTATTAAGTTTAGGTTTCTGACAATGGTAGCCAAAATACTAAAAGTGTCTACCACAACTCCATAATCTGACATGAGAGAACTTTTGAAGTTGGTGTACCAAAACTTATTAGATGGGATTTACCCTATTATTAAGGATATGTTTCTTATAACAGGTAAAAGCTTTTACTATATAGCCTTATGTGATCTTTAAATTATCAATTGCTATATTACCACTTACCAAGATGATTTTTAAAAGAGTGTATTGATGGTAGCCTTTGATTGTTTCATTAATTTTGTATTCTTGTGTTTATGCTATCAACAATGAAAAAGCATTTATGCTTTTTCTTAGAGATAGGAGGGATTCATTATTTTAAAAAAATGAATAAGGTATTATATAAGTGAAACTAATACGACATTACAATGAGTTCAAGGCTATTCGCCTTATCTATTAGGAGGCTAATTACACATAGAAAAGCTAAAAGAAATAACCTTAGTATGAAAATCCACATATTACAAGCCTCATATGTTCCTCACATCCGTAGACAGAAATTCCTACATATGTTTAGCATAGATACAAGCTCTGATACTATTAATAACTCTATCCACCAATTGGTATTTCTCCACTTTCTTATCAGTAAATATTTGGCTGATATGAACATTATTATTCAATCACCACATTCTTTTTCTTGTTTACTGTTAAGATATATGTTATATATCTAAGTAATTAGTTTTGGCATTATTTATTAATTGGACATCTAAGATATTAATTAGATAATGACTTGGATTGAAAAGGTATATGGATAATCCTCTAGTTGAAAAAAAATCTTATCCTATTTTGAAGTCTATTATCATGTCGGCATTGGAATTGTTTTACTGCTAGATTTTTGTGGATAAAAGAAACAGTGAAGTGATTGTTGCACAAAAGGGCTCTTACTAGTTATCTTGACAAAAATAGAAGGAAGTGGTAATTGCATATTTGTATCTAAAACGTTGATGTTGAGTGTTTGATGTGGAACTCTTTTATTGAGTGTGTTTCTTCTGTGGGTTGAACACTAAAGGGTGATGTGTGTTAGTTGTTGATCAAGAAAAATAAACGGTGGTAATCTTACATGTCGTGGTTAACAACTGACATATATTAGATGGTTATGTGAAATAACGATGCAGCAATGAGTGTCAGATACACAGGAGTGAGTGTGTGTTAGATTGAAAAATTGTCCCATTCTTATTGAAACAAAAAAGCTATACATGCATGTTTTTCTATGGATTGCATTCACGGCCTCCGATATGTGTTCAATCTCTAAGGTGAGTGTGTGAAGTAATGTGGGTTAAGGGATTTTGGTGTATCACCGTGGGTTTCTGGGAATAAAAGGTGCAGAGGGGGTTAGAAGGTGAAGAGCGTTAATTGGTTTAAGGCTGCAGTGTATTGTGTGCTTGAGAAGAGCGCTAATTAGTGTTTGCATGATTTTATTGGACTGTTCATCATCGATGGGGTGTTGATTTTGTGGTTGTCGTGTTTGGTGTTAGTGTGTCAAAATTCTAGACGTTCTCATTCCTTTTTTCTGCTGCCTTTGTTATTGGTTTTGTGTGAAAAACTTCAACAGTTGTCGTAGATTTTTAGTGATGATATTGAAGCCTCATAGCAGATCTTTCGATGAATAACTTTCCGTTCTTTCGTTGATGAAGCAACATATTTAGGAGAGTTATTTTTCTATCTCAAGTGTATTTAGTTTTTGTTCATTATTATTCTAATCATTTGAGTTATTCGTTTATTGTTCTTTCGTTAAAAGATTGATTGAGAAAATTCTCTGTCGAAGTTAGTACGAGGCGGTCGTACTATTGAGTGTAAAATTCTTTCATGAAAAGTAAGGTTAAGAGATAGTGTCAATGGTTGAATGGTGTCAGTTCAGAAAAGCCTTGGGTAAATCTATGTACTTCGGTGATAATTATTATGTTAGGTAAAGGCCCCACAGATGTAGGTAAGGTGTGTCGAATTGCATTACTAAATTTTCGGTGTTGATTTATTTTTTGATTCTCTTAATTTTTCTAATTTTTTTGTTTGCTAGAAATGAGTCAGAAAGTTTGCGAAACTACTCCCTTCGGTTTTACATTTACAAAGAATCTTTTATTTCTTAGAATGTTGATGTTAATGCTAATTTGTTTAGTGGTGTTATATCTCTTTTGTAGGCACTTGATGATACAAATAACGGAAAGAAAAAAAAGGAAGTGATTTTTAAACTAACATTAATTGCAATTTTGGTTTTTAAATAAATTACCGGTTAAGTTGCGCTATTTGATCCAGATAAAGATAATAAAGTGACTCAATAAATGATCTAGATTAATGGGTCAAAGTTCGGGTGAAAAATAAGTCCCGATTAGTGTGGACCAGGTCTATATCGACCTTGTGATGGGGAAGCCCGATATGGAAACTATATAAAGGTTAAGGTCTCCTGCAGTTACTCAAGAGTTCATTCACGAGCATAAGGATTCCTGACCCGTTAGGGAAGCTCGTGATTTGAGGAAACTGTAGAAAGGCCTAGCCCGTGAGTCAGTGATCACTTTCCACTAAAGATCCTGGGAGATTCGGAGACGTTTGGAGCTAAGAATCGGCATCGAAATCAGAGATGAAACCGAAATTCAAGTATTCTGTATTATCTTCGTTTTTAATCCTTTCATGTAAATCCGGGATACGTAATAAAACTCTCACTACGTATTACATTAAGCACCTAGTCAGGATGTACGAGCTTTTATACTAGGAAGGTATGAATAGGAGCTTAGTGCCTGTTTGGTTCAGCTTTTGGAGGCTCCAAAAGTACTTTTTTCTACCGCAAAAGCTATTTTTTAGGAAAAAATAGGTGTTTGGCTGCAAACTTCAAAAGCACTTTTTAAGTAGAAATAGCTTTGAAAAAACTAAAATACAGCTTTTTAAAAAGTTC
>JAOTIZ010000201.1:3762274-3774290 GCA_027123425.1 Erythroxylum panamense
ATCCCCGACGTCTTAATGCAACGTCTCAGAATATTCCATCTTTTCTTGACGTCCTTTCAGACGTCGTGAAATCCTCAGACCATTCACGACGTCTACTTCCAAGACGACACTATATGTGTTGTTTTGTTGTAGTGAGTCGAGGATGGATGGCGGGAAGGAAAAGTTTCTAATTTTAGAAAGAAAGAAAGGTAAATGAAGAAGAGAGAAGTCACAAGAGAAAATTTTAGAGAGAATTCAGTGAGCTTTGATATGAAGAATAATTTCACTATGCATATTTAAGATTAAACTTTATTTTATCTTTAAAAATGTACGAAGAAGAAGTAGAGATTAATAAAATCAAGTTTTACAATAAGTTTATCTTAATTAGAATTCAAAAGAATTTATTTATCTTCGTGGTTAAGTTATTTAAAATTATTAAATTATAAAGTATAGGGAATTACATATTTAAAACTTTATATGATAAGGTATTAAATATGCAAAATTTACAAGTGATATCATAGCTCTAATTTTAAGCATTAATAAAAAATTTCACTTTAAAAGATTGATTAAAAAATAATTTTAGTACTATATGTCCCCTCCTTATAACTAACTTGGCTAAATATATGATTATGAGTTTAGCATTATTGTTGTAATTTCATTTGGGTCCATATGGTATTCCAAATAATTTTAGATAAGAAAATGTGATAATATATGCATTATATAGCAAAGAAGAGATTGATTGATTTGAAACTTAATACATATCAAGACACCTACATATGCAAAAGCAAAACCTATATGTGGTAGGACTATGAGTTAAAATGATAATTCATTAAAGAAATAAAAGAATGTGATCTTGTTTATTTCTTACTTTTCATCCTATCATGTCATATGGAGTATGGCTTTCATGATTGCTATTCTTAGTATGGATTTTTTTTTCATTGTATTAGCTAATGAAAAAGTGTATACGAACATATACCAAAAGGAGACTACTTGTTAGGGACAAGTCCACCTAGTAGGACTAGGGATAATTAAAGGCAACTTAGGGACCTATATCCAGACCCTCTTAACAAAATACAATAATGCACCCCTGGATAATTGTCCTTCTTCTATATAGCATAGATGAGGACCATTAGTAAACCTAGTGAATCCTCCACTTTGTTTCCCCTTTTTTGTAAGGACCTTACCTTTTTTGTTATTGATATCATTTCTAATCTGTTGTTGGGTCGCGTAGGTACAGTTTATTGTTGGTGGCTTTCAAGCTTCCCTCATTGAGTGAGTATGTTTTACCTAGCAGAGAGCTTGCATTCCATACTGTTCCTTATTTTGATAAATTGCATGCATAAATAATCAACACTCGTATTCACTAAACTATACTATAAGAACAATAAATGCACTTACCTGGTTGATCTTTAGTATTATTTTGATTCAAACACACAACACAATACTTATGTTGTAGATTTACCATAAAATATAGGAATATCAAAGACATTTAATATGGTAGATATTTACCCATTATATTTATTAGAGAATCTTTTGCATGTGGATGTCTAAGATAACTCAAGGTCAAGTTTTTCTCAAACGTCAAGTTTTGCATAACTTTCTATTTGAAAGCCTCAAAGCATTGTTGGAGATAAGGAACAAAGATGGTATAGAAGCTTGGACCACAAGGTGATGGTCATTGCCCAAAATCTTTGACAAAAATTGTGGGCCAATTCATATGATTATAAATGTTTTCAATTTTAAGAATAATGTAGCCATCATTCTTTTAGAGAAGGGCTTCTTTTAGAGATAAAAGATGGCAACACAAAAAAAGATTTTAGAGTTTGATTTTTTAATTTTTAATATGATGTTATAATAAAAGGACATCTGTTAATCATATGTTAAGTGAGTTTGTTAACATAACTTGCCATATCAACACGTTAATTATGACTATTTATTTTTATTTTGATTTTTGATTTTCTAATTTTATTTTCAAATTTAGTAAAAAGAATTTTTTAGTTTTGGTTTCTTCCAGTTTTCAAAAAATAGGAAAAACTATAAAAAGTAATTTTTGTTTTCTTTTTCTGTTTTTCCATAATCTGATTTACCATCAACTCAATATATATTTAATTATTAATAAGAACTATGCAAATTTTTATTTAATATTATACATTTAATTATCAATAATTTTAATTTTATTTAGTTTTTGTAATTAAATAAAATAAAATAAATTTAGTTTAACAAATATTATTGAATATAATTAAATTTAAAATATCTTCAAAATATATAAGCTTTAAACAAAATTTGATTAGTAATTAAAATATATTAAAAATAAATATTATTTTATAAATAAAAAGTTAATTTTAAATTATTTATTTTAATAAAATAAAATAATTTTGTTAATAAATATTATATAAGATAATAAAATTAATTGAATTAAAAATAATTTATTTTAAGTTTTGTCTAATATCTAATTATTATTAGTGATAAAAAATATAATTACATTAATATTAACAGTTAAACAAGATTTTGTTTCTAGGAAAAAAATTGAAATTAGGAAACAAAAACTAAAAACTACAACAAAAAAAGTATAAATGAAACCAAACAACCCCTGTATAGTTAATGACATGCTATTTTTGAAATGAATTGAAAATTGAAATATTTTATTATCACTTTTAAAAATTCTAAGTAATATTATAAATTTAAGTAAAATTGTATAAAAATTTTATATAATGTACTATATTAAATATGATGTACAATGATAAATTAAAGTCTATATTTCTTTCTGTTGTCCCACACGTAAATGAAACTCTCATGGTAGGAGTTGAGATGGACACTAAGCATTTTCCTTGGATATTTCATTGAATCTCAATCAGAGTATTGGGATCCGTACTGTTCTGACCGGTACCGGTATTAGAGTATTGGGATCCGTACCGTTCTGGCCGGTACCGGTCGGAGACCGGTACCTGGATCCCAACCTCGATACCAGCTAAAAATACCGGCCAGTACCAAGGTTTTCCGTTGGGTACCAGCCGATACCCAACATACTGAAAAATTTCATGTCATTTCTCAAGTTTTAAAAAGTTGAAGGACTAATTTGCAAATATAAAAAAATTAACCTAAAAAATCTACCCACCCCTGTCGACCCCAATTGCTACTGCCCCTCTTCTCTCTAACTCTCACCCTCTCTCTCTCATTCTCTCGTTGTCACCGTCTTTGTCACCGACGTCTGGATCGTCTCACCACCGCTGACGCTTGCTTGTTGTCTTCTCCGGTTCTCCTCCTTGCCTCATCGTGTAGATGTGGCCTCTGGGTTTGCTAACTCTGCACCTCTCCTCCTCGCCACACCACCGCACCACCACCAACCCTCTGACGCTCACAAGTGGACGGCTGGACCTGGACAATGAACAACTCCACCACCCGAAGCCCTAACCTGAATACCAAAGTGAAGATTTGAGTCACCTGACGATTAAAAAAATTTTTTGGATGTGTTTGACTGTTGATACTTGATTTTGTTGGTTGATAAGTTGATATGTTCTCTTTGTTTCCAAAAATTGCTGGCAAATGGAATTTTTTTGTGTTGTGGATTGGAAATGGATTGGATTTGCAGTGTGTTAGTGTTGATGAATATGTTGTCGGTGGGTGGAGGATTGGATTTGGAGGTTGAAGTTTAAACTGTTGAAGAAGTTGGTATTGGTGGTGTCATGGTTTTGGATTTGGAATGGATTAATTAGTGAATATTGATTGTTTTGTTTTGGAATTGTTTTGGAAATTGGAATGAGGATAGGTTTGAAAATTTTTGGAATGAAATTTTTGAATGTTTGGAATTGTTTTGGAATGGAATTTCCACGATTTTGAAATGGAATTTTTGAAGTTGATAATTTGAAATTGTTGGATTCAAGTGGAAGAATACCGTGGGTAAGTAATTTATGTTATTTTGTTATAAATTTGTTATATGAAAATTAGAATTGGAATTGAAAATGGAATTGTAAAATAGGGTTAGTATGTAATTAATTAATTATGTATTATGCAAAGATTGTTAAAACTTAAAATTGAAAGTTGGTAATTAACATTTAAACCTAAATGTAAAATTAATAATCAAATGTGAAATTAATAATCTAATGTAAAATTGATAATTAAATGTGAAATTGTAAAATTGATAATAAAATTTTGTAAAATTGTAAAATTTTGTAAAATAGTTTTGGACTGGAGAAGAAGAAAAACGTGAATAGGTGAAAGAAGAAATGTTATACAAAATTGAAAAAGTGAGAAAGAGAAGTTTCGGTGAATTTGAGAAAAGAATAGAGTTTTGGGCTAGATTTCATCTCTTCTTAATACCTGCTTGGTTCAGCTTTTGGAGACTCCAAAAGCACTTTTTTCCACCGCAAAAGCTATTTTTAGAAAAAAAAAATAGGTGTTTGGCTGCAAATTTCAAAAGCACTTTTTAAGTAGAAATAGCTTTTGAAAAAGCTAGAATACAGCTTTTTAAGAAGCTCAAATTTAAAGCTTTTCAAAAAAGCCATTATTTTGACTTTTTCGGGTAGACCTTATTTTGCGTCACTTACGTTTATAACGTTTTCAACTTCCATCTTTTGCTTTTGACACTTCACTTTTTTTTTCAAACCCACCGACTTCTCTACCCATCTTCTCAAAGGACACAACCACCTTCTTGAGGTTTGCAGAGGAAGATAAGCAAAAAAGAGACATGAAAAAGAAAAGATTTCCTTCGGACCAAACACGGTAGTTATACTAGAAACGAGAAACGCAGCTCGACACGTTTGACTTCTCCTCCTCTCTATTTCCTTGTCTCACGCAGAGCAACTGTAGAGACAGCATGGACGTTGTCTGCGTGTTTGGAGGAGCAAGATCGCATCTTTCTTCATCAACCGTTCTCCAATCATTAACGGGCCGAATTTCCAGCCACTTAACATTTGCTTCGACCGCCTCCTCCTCCGAGAGGTTGTTTAACCTCCGTTCCAGTCACTTAGCACAATTCAGTTCACTTTCATATAATTTTTCGTGTTCTACTTCGGGCCCTCTTCATGCTAAACCCTCTTGTGGATCCACTAAAACCCACGTCTTCCTTCCTCATTTAGTATCTTCAATGGTACTCGTTAGAATTTCTTTCTTTAACTTCTATTTCTTAATATTTATGCTATAGTTACTATGATCTGGTTTTGGTGTTTGAAGTTGTTAGTCCTTTAATGATTGCAAAGTACGGTGTCGCATTTCAGTTTTTTGGCATTTTAATCTTTCCTTACTTGTTTTGAGTGGATTTGGTGCAACCCCATTTGGATGTTTTGCTGAAAAAATCCGTCTTTTATGTCCAGGAACAATTTGGTTCATGTTTATGGTGCTTACGAGGAGCACAATAATGCATATGAAATGTTTGAACTAACGCCACAAAGAGATATTACCTGGAAGCATTGAGCAAGTAAGAAAAGTTTTTTTGATGAGGTGGGTGAGAGTGTGGTTTCTTGAACTTCTCTTATTATTAGATTGGCTGTAAACGGACATGGGAAGGAAGAATATTAGTTTTGTTAGTGAAGTAGGCTCTAGTAGTCCATTTAAATATCTTACGGAGAACTTTAAGATCACATTCACTCCCTCACTGTGGAATGCAATAGAGGTACTTATTTTTCTTGATGTACGCTGAACAACGATTGAAGATGAGTGCATTCCTTAGCTATTTTGTTAGAAATTTAAAATTATCACTTCTCTTTTTCTGTTCAACATTTAACTTTCTATTTTGCAATTTAAGCATATACTTGAAAACAATAATTGATTTTGTACTTACAGTGTTTCAACTGATTTTTTGGTAAAAATAAAATGAAATTCTTTTTCAATTATGTATTTAAAATAAAATGCATAATTTATTATATATTTAACTATTTACTCAACTTGAATAATTATTTTGAGATTATAATATTATTTGTTTTTTTATATGTTTTAATATTTATTTTATATTAGTTTTATTTCGTACAAGAAAATGAAACACTCTTTAAATAATTTTCTACAAAATAGAAGTGAATTTGTCAAATAATTGTAAAATAAATGTAAGTTTAATATACTTTGAAAATTATTTTTAGCATAAATAATTTTATTATAAAATAAAATATAGTTAAAATTAATAAAGGTGTTTTTTATTTTTATGTTACCAAACAGTCTACTGTATAAAGCTCTTTTTAAAAAACTGTTTTTTTAATTGACAGCCAAACAGTTAACTGGCTTTTAAAAAAAGCTCTTATCAGAAAAGCTCTACTGACAAAAGCTCTACTAATAAAAGCTCTATTGATAAAAGCTCAACCAAACGGGCCCTTAGAGAGGTTACCAATAGCTCAAGTGAAGTGCTAGAAGTTACTAGTGATTAATTGAAGAATATTGGAGGACCA
This sequence comes from Erythroxylum panamense, assembly GCA_027123425.1. Lineage (NCBI taxonomy): Eukaryota > Viridiplantae > Streptophyta > Magnoliopsida > Malpighiales > Erythroxylaceae > Erythroxylum > Erythroxylum panamense. The sequence continues at coordinate 3,768,625 of JAOTIZ010000201.1, forward strand.
TTGAAACAAAATAAGGCAAAGAAAGCCAAAGAAGTCCTCAACAAATTAATGGTGGATCTCTATGCTAAAAATAAAGCTTTACTTCTTCAAGGAGTTGATTTGCAGGCTATAACGTTAATTTTAAATAAAGGGGCAATCTTTAGGGAAAAGGTTAATTAGAGAAGGTAACCAACATTGAACACAGAAGTGAAATGACATAGGTCCTTTATTGGGTTGCAGATTGGAGAAATATAAACAAACAAATGCTAGAGTTGAACTTATAATTAGTGTCAGACTCATCTTTATTATGTGTATTGAAAGTTCCAAAATAAAATTGTTACTAATGTGCTTCAAAGACAAGCACTAAGCTCATAGTATAATTGCTTAAGATTTTGTTATTTTTGTTATTATTTTCTTTTATAATTCTAGTTCTTATGGTTTAATGCTGATAAGAGACTTTCTTATTATTGTAATTAAGCTCATCATTATTATTGAATAATCAAGCCCCTTGGACAGGTTTTCATCATTTTTTTATGAGTATAGTGATTCATATCCTTCTTTTATATCTTGGTGCTCAATTTCTTATATTATAACTGATTCAATAAAATAGTACTAGGTTTTAGTTCATATTGATATCAAATATTAATAGTTCTATTTGTAATGGTTGTATTAATTGGTATTTAGGTTCAGTTTAAAAGTTAAGTCTTAAGTCATAATAGGTTGTTGAAATTTTAGTGCAAGCAATTGAAATATCATATTAAGGTGACTAAAAACTTAGTTTGGAACTTTTGACATTTTAGGAAAGAAATTAATGAATGGATAGTTGAGTCATTCTTAGAGTATAAGAATCATTTAAAAGAAGGCAAAAGGTACAAATTATCCCCTAATAGTTAACTTTTTCAAACTAGCTCTAATAGCGCTCTAGATCTTTAAAAAGTTAAGGTTTTAATAGTTATTAGTATATGGTATTAGAGTGTAAAGTGGTATTAGAGATAACGGTAAGAATTTACTTAAACTATTTTTGAAACGTTGAGATACAAATAATACCTTTGTCCTTAAAAGAAATAATCAAACTTTATAGTTGAAAATTATATTCAAAGTTTATAAAGGAAATTCATGCTTGGTTTTTTTTTTTCCGGTTTACACCACCGGTATTCGAATTGACTGGTTCGACTAATTCGAATCAGGGCTTAGTCATAGTTAAGCCTCTTCACCCCTCTCTGCGGGTGTATTCAGTAGGGATTGAATCCGAGAGCTTTTCCCACATGCCCAGCCTCCGCAACCAAGAAATTCATGCTTGCTTTAATTGAATAGCTAAGTGTGTATTTTATATATAGAAATTTAATCGGAATAGAATAAGAAAACTTACTATGCTTCCAACTAAGAATAGAAGCATGTTTTATAAGAACATTTTTATGCATGAATACACAAATATGATATATCATAGATTCACCGATAAATATCAAATATCAAATATTTATAAAAGATGAAGATGGCTCAATTTGATCCTATATTATTTTAATATATCTCTCTGGAACAAATCTGAACAATCACAATTTATATCATTAAAAAAATTAAGATATTTCAAATAGAGTCATTTTTTAAATAAAAACTTAACCCATTTTACATTTTTTACCAAAGTTTTATTTAAAACTTACTAATTAACAGTGACTTAGTCCAGCTGTTTTCTGTGTTCTTCACATAAAGTTGCTGATAATAACTTCACATTAAGTTGTATTGATAACCATATTTGCATACATTAAAAGAGGCACATACTACAAGCCTTATCGTCTGCTCTAGGTCTGTATTAAAGCCGTAAGGTCTGAAACCGAAACTGATAAATTGCTACCGAACCTCACTCCTAAAGATAAACGCAGGTGCATTAAATTCAACGGTCTAAGCTTTGGAAAATGGCCAAGACGAAAGTATGTAAATGTGACGGCCAAAAGAGTCATCCTCTGTACACAGTACACCACTCATTCACAACTTGGTTTCAATAAAAAAAAAGGTATATTTAATTCTGTGTCGTCTGGTTTTATATTTTATATTTTATATTTTTAATTTTAGTTTTTAGTTTTAAAATAAAAATAAAGTATATTTGGTTACTAATGTTAATGTAATTAATACTTTTATTAATGATAATAATTATATATTAGATAAATTTTAAATAAATATGATAATTAAATAAATTTATTTAATCCCTTATATAATATTTATTGATATATTATAAAATAAAATTTATTATACTGCATGAAAATAAAAAAATTAATCGTTATAATTTTATTTATAAATTAGTATTCATTTGTTATTGAAAGAAAATTTTACTTGAAATTAAAGAATCTATAAACTCCTTAATGCTTACAGGCTAATCGGATTATTTTGTATGTTCCTACTGTAGTTTGAGTTTTGTAAATATATTGCCTTACTAATTAGTAATGTAACTTATTGATTCCTTTCATGGCTATGAAATGAATTATTCTTTAATTTTTAAAAAATTACTTTGAAATTTTTATATGTTAAAGATATTATAAATTAAATTAAATTATCTATAATTATTATTAATATTAAATATTATACATTTATTTAATAATAAATCAAATTAAAGAGAAATTTGTTCGTAAGTTAATTGTAAGCCGTTTTTAGCCACTGCTAACATGTATATATATATATACACACACAGAGATACACACGTTAGTAAAGGATATTGAAAGTCAAGACAAACTTCGAGATAGATAGAAATGTGGTATCCCATGCCTATAGTCTTTAATATTGATCGTTGATAAGTTTTTACATGTCACCAAATAATTGGGGCAATGTTCATTTCAGAATGTAATTCTACCAACAGATGTGAAGGACCGAGAAGAGAGAGTCTTTCCGAATATACGGGAGAATCTATTACTTACCACAAGTATGTAGAGAGACTTGTCAGTATCTAAAATTTTTACTGTGTTGTATTTCAATTTAAATTGATATGTGAATTTTGGAATAAAAATATGTGTATTGTGCATAATAATAATGGTATAAATATCTAGTGCTATATATGGTTGTGTTGAGTTATTTTTTTTATTCAACTGAGGGTAAATATAATAAAAATAGAGGAAACTCTCCCAAATTTTTTATAAATTCTAGTGCACGTATAACATTTTATTCTTATACAAGAAAAGTCTATGAACATGAGGCTTACACCCTGTTAGTTCTTTTTGCATATTCACACTCATGACGGTGTGACATTCGTCATCATCTGGTATAGAGAACTTAATGTATGTGAAATTTATGCTTTAATATTAATTCTAAATAATTATCACTTACTAATATAAAACATTGCCTCCTAATAAGACCAAATACAAGAAAACATTCAGCGACAATCTCAGTATGAACAAGCTGTTGATGAGAGTCAGATATATCTTGATGTAGTGGGTGATAAGAATCGTCATGGAAGGATCTTCAGTTTAGGTTCATTTGCAAGCACATGTTATTCGCAATCCTCCACGTCCAGTACAGCAACTTCTAGTAGACGGTGTTGGACCAATGGTGGTTGACAAATTAAATCTCACTTATGTTGTGATAATAATAAAATGTATAGAATTGGTTAAGAAATTATTTCAGGTGTTTTGGATTGAAATAAATCAAGACAGCATTATAAATCATGGTGAAATCAAGAAGGAAATAATCCTCAACAGACAAGAGACTTAAACATGAAGATTATAGGGAGATCTGATTAAATATATCCATTGGAGTCAGCACAAGTCGACTATCATATCATAAGTCAACTAATAAATTAAGATTCATCAAATGGGGCATGAAACAAGTCGACTACGATGTTACAAGTCGACTACAAATCAGTCAGATAGCTGCACTAGTCGACTATCATGGCACTAGTCAACTGATCGAAGAGCGGAGATGAAATCTACAGTGAAAAACGTTAATACTAGTCAACTATAACAACTCAACTAGTCGACTATCAGATAGAGCTGAACGAAAATTTATCCGGATCAATCACAAATGGAAACGAGAAAGTTAAGCAACGTCTATGAGAAATTAAGCAACAGCTATAAGGAGGTCCACAATGGCTACAATCATCGTAGAGCTTGCTAATAAATAGAGGAAGATAATATGATCAGCAACAGAAGTCCAAAAAGCAAAAAGCATACTACTATTGTTCTCAATTTGCTCTCATGCCACTCTTAGCTTGGTCTTAATTTCATTCATCTGTATTGAGAGTTATTATTTCCAATTTTCTATCATTGTTATTATGAGTTGAGTGATTAGATAAAAATCACTTGTAAGGTAGGATTTGTGCCAGAAGACAAATCAATTGTAAAGGTAGCTTGAGCAGGAAATCAAGAGGTGTTGTAAAAGTTCACACTGAACTAAAAAGTATGCAGTAAAGTGATTTGCCAAATCGTAAGTGGGAGCTTAGGTAGAGGACGTAGGTCTTAGCACCGAACCTCTATAAAAACAGTGTTTGCTCTTCTTCCCTACTCTTTGCATTTAAATTTGTTTAAATTGATTTGTGTGAATTAACTTCTGATTTTTTGTAGAACTTTATGAAAAAGTTTAAAGATCTATTCAACCCCCCTTCTAGATCGTTTACAGTTGATCTATGGTGGCAACTACCTAGGCCAACTCCTTCTGCATCCCTTCAATCAGACACTTTGGATGAGGTAAAATACGTTCAGCCATTTCCTCATCAATGTCAGTCTTCATGATGCTGAAATCACCTAAAAAATTAACAAAAAACCTTTCCCGAAAAGGATTATCACTGACAATAGAAGATGTTAAAATCACATGTGAGTTAGAAAAATCAAGTGAATGCAACTCAGAATCAGAAAAATCAAGTGAATGCAACTCAGAATCAACGGAATCCTCTTTCAACAACAACAACATTGAGCATATTAACTCCCAGAAGTGAATAATCCTCATTAGGAAGTTTCATTGCTTCTAACATGTTAAGGCACACTTGTTGTTCTCCTACCTCCATGGTGATGGTACCTTCTTTCATGCTAGTCACAGTACTACTAGTCTTTAAAAAGGGCCTACTGAGAATCAATGTAGTGTCCTACACAAGTTCAGAATGTTGGATCGCCTGTGGCCCGAGCATTCTCAATACGCAGCGAAAAAGACCATAAAACAACAATAAGTATAATCGAAAACTATAGCATGTATGAAAATACCTCTTGATGCGGATTTTCTTTTTCAGATTCGTAGACACTGCAATGCCCGAATGTCCTCTACCGGTATCCACACAAGGATGAACGATCTGGGTAGCGGCTCACATGTGCTACCACATTTAAAAAACACTTTCGAACGCTGCACAGTTTTTTTCTCGGAAGGTGACTAGGGTTTTCGTTTCGTCTCCCTGTAATGAGATATAAGTTTCTCTATTTATAGAGAAACCCTAATTCCTATTCTCATTAGGAATAAGAACATCATAATTCTAAACCTATTAGAATTATTGAAGCCCAATAAGTTTCGGCCCGCATTATATCTCATATAATAAAAGCTCGACAACTTATTTCAATCTAGCCCATTAAACATATCCACATATATTTATTCAATGCCTAATAAATCAGGCCCACGAGAATAAGCCCAAATCACATCACTCTTTGGGTGCGACCCTGTAGGCTTATTTGATGTTGGCAATGGGCTTGATCACACTTCAAGGCCTATAAGTCATAAGCGGCCTC
>JAOTIZ010000201.1:3791741-3808994 GCA_027123425.1 Erythroxylum panamense
AAATTCTTTTATTTTTAAAATTTAAATTTTAAAATAATTATTAAAAATAAATTAAGTTATTCATAATTCTTATTAATAATTATTATTAAATAATATATTTACTTGATAGTAAACTATATTATGAAAGAAAATAAAAATAGAAATGACAAGTTTTAGCCCATGGGTCTAAATTTAGTTATTTTTTATAGGTCGGCTCATGGATCAAGCTCAGGCTCAGACAAACTCGAGGTCTAATTATTCTAAACAAAACAATATTATTTTACTTAGATGGGTCTCGGGTAAGCTTAGGTCCAAGGAATCTAGATTCTAATCTAATTAAAAAATAAATTATTTTATATTTTTAATCTTAAAAAACTTGATGGGGGCTAGCCCATTGCCGTCCCTAAATAAAAATAGGAAACATTATCATAATCAACTAAAACAAAAAATAAAAACTATAAACTCAAACATATAAATTCTTTTACCAAATTTGAAAATAAAAATAAAAAACCAAAAATATAAATACAAACAAATTTGCTCTAAGCAATGCTTAAGATGGTTACAAGTTTGGACAGACATGAGCTTTGGTACGCCTTTGCCCTAAGCCATAGATCTTCTTTGTTTCTTCTTAATAATACATGGCTTGTAACCCTTTGGTGTAAATGAGATAGTAAGGGTCTCTCTTGGCTTAAATGAAATCGCGGATTTAAACTTTTTTCATGTATGCAGCCATTTAAAATTTAGAGCCAGAATTTTGCTTCTCGCAAAGGACCTACCCGATTTAAGTGAAGATTAATCTAAGTGTGGTTCTCATAATTAGAACCTGTCTAACATACCTTGGGCAATAAAAATAATAATAATACATGTCGTTAAAGCGTGGATCTTCTTTTTGAAACGAGCGTGGATCTTCTTATTTCTCTTATGAGTAGCACACAATTCGTGATACAACCATAGGTCAAGAGTCAAGTTACTCTACGAATTTTGTTCAACGCCACAGATGCTTTTTCCTGACAATTTTCTAGGTTGTCTCTTTTTACACTTGATGCGTGAAGGAGATTGGGGGCTGATCCTCTGTCCCAACAACCCAGTACCAACCCTGTCTCATTGCATCTTAGCCTTCTATTTATGTGGGATTCACATAAATAGAAGGCTAAGATGCAATAGGACATGGTTGGTACTGGATTGTTGGGACAGAGGATTTGAGGGGAGAGATTGGTTGGCTTACAATCATTTCCAATTCTTGATCAATCACATTCGAAGACAACTTCAACAATTACCTAAAACAAAACATAAATCAATTAAATCCTTTCTGGTTCCTTTTCCAACTAGGATTAGTGATAAGATTACTCATTTGTAACCAAAAGGTTACGAGTTCTAGTCACAAAAATAATATCTTTGTAAAATGCAAAAAAAAGATTGTGTATATTGATGACCCTCGTACGATTCTTGCAAAGCCAAGAACCTTATACACATAGTTTACCTTTTTTATTAGTTATATAACTAGCAATAAAGCAAAAATGTCTTCCAAAGAACATAATTCTATTAGGATGGCATTGACAGTAGATATTTTGATAAGAAATGTACAAATTTCCATTTTCTGGCACCCTCCATCTTCAAGGTGTTTCAAACTAGCCGATAGCAGGTTGAAACTAAACTACAAGTTAGTGCAGATTAAAATGGTGGCAAGTATTTCGAACAAACTAAGAGAAGAGATGAGTAAAGAAAGAAGAATACAATAAGTGGAGCAAACCCTTTAGCAAGTGCATAATCGAAAAGTAAAGATTAAAGAATACAAGATTATACATTCCCAAGCAACTAATTTCAATTCGCAGATTCATTTGATAAACAAGGGTAGTGCTTAATAGAAGCTAACAACGACTTTTTATTAAGCAACACCTACCAAATGAATATCTAGCTGCACCTCCTCCAAATCCTCTCTTCATTGTTTACATGACCACTCTCAGACAGGATTTATAAATAAGACAACAAAGAAGCTTAACATCAAAAGCATACATCAACTATGGAAACAATTGACTGGAGCTGAAACAAGGGAATCATGTAGGAAGAAGTCTCAGTTTTGAATCGGCTGCCACTCTTTACGGATGTCGAATGTGTAGTTGATCTCCAAGTAGCACTTGTTATCGTCGTCAACAAACTGCAACAGAAAATGAAATCAGTAGAAAAAGGATGAGCTGTAACTGCATTAAGTGTGATCAGGGAACTGTGTGTTCTCAATTTGGATAACTTTATAAGCACAGGATTATCACGTAAGCTCATCAGATCTGCCAAACATTGAATTAATGAATCCATCATGATCTTTAATTAAGTCTCAACCAACGTTCTGAAACAATCATCATACTTAAAAAGGGAAAAAATGATTATAAGCTGATAAAGCTCAATTTTCATAATTACATAAACCTGACAGAATAGAGTAGTTACCCGTTTACAAAATGAAACCTGAAGAAGGAAAAATGTTAAAACTTACCTTACTTTTAGCTGAATATGAACCTCTGGCGAACAAGCCGGACGGTGTGGTTTCCTCAGGCAGAAGATGTACGTATGGTTCTGCCTGAGGACTAAAAGTTCCAAGCATCTCCTTTGTGGAGTCCACTGTTCCACCAACAAAGATTTTGCATTCAGAGAATTGAGAGGAAAAGGAAAAGGAATAAGCCATCTTGGGAAGGAGAGAAAGAGACACTACCTTTGACACCAGTTTTCCAAACTGTGTTAGTGTATTTGAGGCCTGATACAATGTTGTTCTTAACTTGGAGAGTAAATTCCAGGTTATATCGGCTACCTTCCTTTAAGGTAAACCAAGTGCCTTTAGGATTTCCAGACTCGGGAATGGAAAGAACAATATCAGGTCTATCTTGAGCCTTGATGGCAAGGCTCAGGATCTTAACTTCAGGATCTAAAGTTTCTGCATAGCCCATAACCATTGAACAAAGCATCAGATGTCCGAAGAAACTTGCTTGGTGAATCCAACAACTTCCATGGAAATGGAAAAGAAAAACATAGAAGAACAAAAAGAATCAACCACGCCATTACAGATTCCGTTTTGAATATGAAGAGGGGAGGAACTTTGGAAGTAATGATCCAAATTAACTTTTTCAAACATCAAATTCTGACAAATATTTAAATGTGGCAACTTTGAAAACAGAGTAACTTGAGCCAAGTTAGTACCTTTCAAATTTTGAATTGCTGTGTGTGACTACTTAAATGCAAAAGCGTTATGGGAAACAATTTCAGCATATTCCAAAATATCCTCAGCTTTCTTAGCAACCAAACAAAAATAACAAGCAAAAAAGTTAAAGCAGATAAACGTGAATACCTCCAACAGCCTCGAAATCCACACTACCAAGGAGCTGCTCCTTCCATCTCCTCAAGCTTTCATCATCCTTTGTTCCCAAAAGTGAGGAAGAAAACAAACAAGGATTGCAGATGGATAAATTTTGATTTAGCAAGTAATCACAAAGGAGACATAAATGTTAAAAAAAAAAAGAAACAGACAGATCAAACTGGAAAAAAAAAAACCTTGTCTTTTTCAAGTTGCTCCTTGAGTGTGTACTGAGGACCCAACTCAATCTTTCTTTCTTCATCATCCTCCTCTTCTTCGGTTGCATAGGTAGAACCCTCACTAATTTGTCTACTAATCACGCCAGTCTCAGACTCACCACCTTGAGGTCCTTGCTCAGTTGCAGGTGTTTTTGTCTCTGAAACTGCATCTTTCTTTTCATCATCGAGACCCATCCTTTTTGGTATTTGTATCCACACCGAAATTCAAGTATATCAGAAGCCCATTAACCAGAGCAGAAACTCAAAAATTGGCACACAAAAACTGATATCTCACTCGCAGAACACAACAATATTACAAGGAACAAAAGGAACAGAATGGTCCAAAACAAGAAACAACACAGGAGAGAGGCCAAAACCCAAAAAGGAACAGGAAGACGAGCCAAAATTATAATTAAAACAAGGGGAGGAAAAGGGTCGAAGAATCTTAGAAAGGTAAGCAGAAGACAAGAGAGCACACAAAAGGGATAACCCTTCAAACAAGAAAAGACACAGAGAAAAAGAACAGAGATGGGAAGGGTTTGTGAGGGAAAGTTCGTTTCAAACACAGAAACCAGAAATGGTCATGCGGTGATCCGAAATTATGTATCTCCCAACAACGAAAAATAAGACACTGACAGAGGTGGCAAGATCGTGAAGGTCACTCCTGCACTATAATCCACGAAGGCCACGATTCGAGGAAGAGGGTATTTTCTATTTAATGCAAATATTATTTCTTTTTAGCACACATATCCAAACATAGAACCCGAGAGATAGAGAGACAGAGACCATAGACAGCTTAGATATGGGTGGATGGTAGATACCCATTGACCCCTTCTTGTGGATATTGTGATTGAAACATGGAAAAAAGCTGCTTAGGATTCAGTTATGGTTAAAATCGATGTAACAAACCTATCAGTTTCACTTACAGTGAATCACTTCCAGTTGTACTAGTACTTCTGTCTTATGATGTTTCACTTATTGTCAACTAGCTGTTATAAAGTGCTTTCTTCCAAACAAATTTCTGTCTAATTTGTCCAATTGCATACTTGTTATAACCAAGTAATAATAATAATGAGTGGTATGAAATATGGGAATATCACATTGAAATATAAAAATGCAAAAGGGAATTACAAAATGATTAAGGTTGATAATGTTGAAATGCCCCATTAGGAAGTTAGGTTAATTAATTATGAACTATGAAGAGATATGATTCCTGCCACTCAATGATGGGTCACATGAACAAAGTCAGATAATCTTCCTCCTCTTTATTATATAATTTCATTTTTAGTTGTTGTTAGATTAGATCTTCTATTTCAATTAATTGATTCCTGTTCTGTTCTATTAAATTTTATTTATATATTTATGTGAGATTTACACAAGTATATAAACTAGATTAAGCAGCACAGAATTAAAACACTCTAACGAAAACAGAATGGTCCAACCCGTCTTATGAGCCCCCGATCAATGTATAAATTGAGAATGAATGATGAAGATTCAGAATTCGAGGGGAGGTAAAGACGTGGATACAAAAGTTAATGAAGCATCCCATGTTTGCTACAGCATTGCTTGCTTCTACACTAAAGATTCCTAATCATATTGCATGTTAAGCACGAACTGTTGTCAATGATGAAGAATAGTCTTTATGTCATGCTCATCCATTCAAAGCTTCTCTTTTTTGTTTTCCCTAAGAATAGTCTTCCTGAGATTGTGTTACCCAAAACTCAATCAACTTAAACTTTAATCATTAACTTCAGATGAGACACGGTCGAAATGCCAACCCTATACAATCTCTCTTCTGGACACACACCACTTGATAATCAACAAACTTAACGTGAAGCATCAGGCATTGATTCACCTGATATTTAACCCTTTTAAGACATTCTTTCAAGTTTTAGGGCCTCTTTAACTGTTGCCTGTTGGATACGGTGAAAGAAATAAAACTCGCTTTCTTCTCACACCCACACATGCTTCTCTGGCATTGCACTCTTGGCTCATTGAAGCCCAGGATTGAACAACAATGTGGTGTCAGTAATAAATAGCGTGTACAAGAAAAACAGAGAGGTAGATATAAACTGGCTACAACGATGACGGAGAAACATTCACAGAGCCCTCCATCTCACGCATCAGTACTTAATGAGAGCAGCTAGGTCCTGCATATTAACAAGTCTCACATGGTTTCTGTTTTAAATGGACCACCGTCTTCTCCACAACATCAATCAGCTACACCTAAACAGTTGATAAATTGAGCTGCAACTATTTCAGCTCTTTAGAGAATTTCCCCCATGTATCTAAAAGATGAATGAATTAATTCAATTTCATTATCTCATCTCAAGACCCTCAAATGTTGGACAATTAAAGCACTATTAATGACAATGACATTTCACTTTCATACATGGTCCAAAAAACTCACAGACGGTGTGAACTCAATGTCATACTCATCAAGAGATTGAGTTTTAAGATAACTCCAGAAAGTGAATACTCCCTCGTGTTGCAGACTGAATTTTGCTCTCAAGACTCTAAAGTCCAATTGCTAAAATCATCAGGGTACAATCATATATGCCATCCTAGGAACAACTGACTCGATAAATTGATATTCAAGTCCTAATATCAGAAATCAATCACTTCCCCATTTTCTTAACACTTTTTCTTTTGCAGAAACACGAGTAGCACCTTCCTTCAATGAGTCAGTAAAATCTGCAGGACTGTTTGGAGATGTACTACTTAAGATTTTCGATGATATCAATGTAAACCCATTCCTTGCTCCTCGCAAAGCATAAAGCAAAGGGTTGAAGATGGCAGCAAGCATCAACTCTCCTTTTGCAACAATGAGATACTGGAAATTCAAAAACGACATTGGGACTTGAGAGGAAGAAAGAGGCAACAGCGTTATAATATACAATAATCAGCAGAGATATTCACTTACCATGACCATTATACCTAAAACAGCAAGACTTGCTTGTTGAGCTTCAGGCCAGAAGTTATCACCATTGGACCAACCAAATCTTCCACCCCATCCAAACCAACCTCCTCCGCCAACATCTCCCCCTCCACCAGCTTCCTCCCTCTTTTTAATTTCCTTGTTCCATTTCTCAAACTCATTTTTCTTTCCTCCTAGTGCACTTTCTAATGCTTTTCTAGCTTGTTCCTGCAACCACAGACATGAAAAAGTCATATGAAGCATCCAACAGACTTTTAAATTCACACGTGTTACAGAAAGGTCATGACATGCAAGCGAAACAAACCAGAACTAGAAAATGCAAGAGTAGTCAGAACATTTCAAAGGGAAATTTAATCATGCAATCAAGTCCTAAGATTTTGGTTCACTATATTTGTGCTGTTTGGGCCTTAATATTAGATGATATTGCCGATTCAGAGCATAATTCACCGCCAGAAATTTCCATATGAATAAAGGGACTTATTCTGCTGAGCTATCTCCTGGTCTCATTCAACTTAACTTTGTTCAGAATCAGCTGTACTAAATTACGACAAGAGAAAGAGAATGATTTTTACAATCATACACAATAATCCTTTTTACCAAACTCTAATTCATCTGCAAATATTGTTTGTGTTACAGACTACTTGTTTTTACTGTAACAGGCATATTGGACCTGCCAAAATTCATAGCAGAAAATGGTGGACAGGTGATGACTACATATATCCGAGTGTAATATTGAAATTCATAGCAGTTGAGCACATGTCTGGTGAAAATCTGAGGGATGAGGGCACTTTAAAATGGAGAATGAAAAATGTCAGGTTTGGTAACCAAAACCTTACTGCTCAATTAGTTCTCGTGGTTAGAAAAGGAAGGAAACGACTAGTGCATGCAAATTGAATAGCAAACTCTGCTAGCTCAAGAAGCCAAGTTCCAAAAGTTCCCGAAAACAATACAGCGAAGTATGTCAAATAAGCATAAGGGCATACGCTTCTGAAGATGCTCTGCAAGTCGAAACCCCTAAAAGGTAACACGTAACAGCAGCAACTAGAATTGCCACTGGGTTGTACTGACGACCAGCTTGAACATTTTGGATTGGTATGATTCACAAATCACAAAAAATCATCTCGGCTATCTCCAAATTAGCTAATCATCGACAAACACGATCCAGGAATGATCTTCCAAGTACCAGAAATTGCGCATACCGACTCTATTTGGTGAACGTACAAAGAGAACACATTGCACCAATCCTTCTACCATCAACTTCCGCTATAATAGAGGTTCATTTACTTGTGAGCTCATGCACCAACCAGACTGCCATACATTAATCAGTCTCTTGTATAAAGAACCAGAACTCTCGAAAACATTACAAAAATGGGACATGGGTTCTTCATTTCCAATTAAATGCAAGAACCAAACCAGACCCCATAAAACACGAATTCACAATCATCCACTGTCCCATCAAAGTTTCCTCCGAATTCCATCCACAACAACATACGCAGAAACACAAATTTCTCACTAACCAAAGAACAAGTCGAAAGATAAGATGTAAAAGATAAAGCTTTAGTGATTGTACCTCTCTGTCGCTGCTACCTGAGAAAAGGCAAGTGAACTTGCCCTTACACTTGAGTTCCTGTTGCAGAGAAGACCAACCCCTTTCCCAGTTTTGCTTACCGATTCTGTCATAAACCCGGATATCACTTGATTCAGGACGGGTCGAGGATCGCAGAGGGTTGACGTTTAGAACCTGAGCCATTGTTACTGCTTACAAGCCGGAGCAACGCCTTTTACACCTCCCTTCTTTTCAGAGCGTGTAAGGCCTGTTTGGTCACGACAATTTGCTTAGGCCCAATGCTAATAATAAGATATTAATTATTACCCTAGCATAACAACCAAAAATAATTTTGTTAATAATAACATATTTTATTATTAGCAAAGTCATGAATTAGGACTTCATTTAATCCAATAAGTGAATATAATAAAAATGTAACAAAAATATCATTTTGTTTACTTTAAAGAAAGAGAATAAGTCTATCTAGATATTAAAAAAATACAATTTAATTCTCACATATTTGAATTCTATTATCTTTTTTTATCCTCATATAATATTTACACAAAAAATGAAGTATTAAGAAAATAATTTTATAATTCTTAAAATATAAAGATAATGTGAATACATGTTAAATAAATGATTATAATTTTTACTACTACATATGTATTATATCCCCCCCGAAGTTATACTATACCTACATTAAAACCAAGTATTATAAAAATTCCTATAATTTAGACTTTAAATTATCATTGATATAATTAATATATTTAGAAGTATTTTTATGTTTATTTTTTATTTTTAACTTTATAAATAGAGTCATAACACGTCAAAAAAAACAAGAAAAAAATTATAAAATTGTTGTGTTAATAGTCACAGAAGCAATTAAATTAATCAAGTAAATAAAGAAAAAACAATAGGATACAAAGAATTTTTACATGAGAAACTCAAGTATAGGGAGAAAAACTCACGGGCAAAGAGAGCCCAAAAATATGCACCATGTCAAAGAAAGAAATATTACAAATATTTTCTCTCTCTCACACACACACACACAAAAAACCCTAGGACTAATGAAGAGTACACTAATCCGATGTTACAAATGACCCTAAGGAAGTGTTTATATAGTAGTATAACCCTAGGGTAGAAATTCTACACAAGGTAGGAATTTGAAAATAGTGTCAAAAAAAAGAAAGAAAACCTATACAAAGTAAGAATCTACACCGAGTAAGAATCTTAAAGGCTTTAGTCATTATCTCAACAAATATCCACCTTGACACAAGATCAAAAGTAGGAGCTCTCTTCATTGTAAGCCTCGAAGGGTGCTCAAGTATCAACAATACCAGCTAAGTCCAGGCAATGCCTGAACTTAGCAATAAGTAATGGTTTGGTCAACACATCGGCAGGGTTTTCAGTGGTGTGAACCTTTTCAACAATAACTTCACTTACTTCGACAGTATTCCAAACAAAGTGACGTCGAACATCAATATTCTTAGTCTTAAAGTAGTGCTTACTATTTCTCGTGAGGTGTCAAACATTTTAACTATCACAGAAGACAACAAGAATATCTTGTTATAGACCAATCTCTTTCACCAAACCTCGCAACCAAATAGGTTCTTTTACTCCTTTAGTAGTAGCAATATACTCGGCTTGAGTGGTTGATAATGCCACAATGGACCGTAGAGAAGAATACTAACTAATAGTGGAACCACAAAGAGTAAAAACATAGGATGAAAGTAACCTTCTCCAATCATAGTCACCGCCATAGTCGACATTATTATAGCCACCAGGATTATAACGACTTTTATCTAAGAGCAAATCGAGCTTACTAGAGCCCTTCAAGTACAGAAGGATCCACTTCACACCTTCCCAGTGCTCCTTACCAAGGTAATGCATATACCTAGATACAACACTAACAGTATAGGCCAAATATGATAAGGTACATACCGTAGTATACATCAAGTTACTAACGGCACTAGTGTATAGAACACAAGACATACATTCCTTATCTTCACTATTAGATGGGCATTATTCAGCAGATAATTTAAAGTGTGCAACCAATGAAGTAGCAATAGGCTTATAGTAAGCTAAATTGAAGTTATCAACCATATTCTGAATATATTTCTTTTGAGGAGCATAAGTTTTCTTGCTTAACGATCCCAATAATTTCGGTCCTAAGAATCTTCTTAGCAGCACCCAAGTCTTTCATATCAAATTCACTGCTAAGTTGGGCCTTCAACCTACCAACAAGAGCCTTACTAGGCATCGCAGTCAACACAATTATCATATCTACTTTTAGAATAGCATTGCCTAATCATAAAAGAGTCAAATCTCTTATGCCACTATCTCGGAGATTGTTTAAGACCATACAAAGATCTTTTTAGACATCAAACATGATCCTCCTTTTCTTGAACCAAAAAACCCTCAGGGTTAACGGATGTAAATTTTTTCTTCAAGATTACCATGCAGGAATGCAGTTTTCACATTCATTTGCTCAAGCTCTATGTCATAAAGAGCAACAAGAGATAATAGTATGCAAATAGAGTTATTACGAATGACAAGAGATAATACCGCATTGAAATCAACTCCTTCACGTTGATCAAAACCATATATAACAAATCAAGTCTTATATCTCTTGCTTTCAACACTAGGGATGCCTTTTTTAAGCTTGTAGATCCATTTGCAACTAATAGCACGCTTACCTTTAGGAAGCTTCACCAAATCCCAAGTCTTGTTCTTATAAAGACTTTCAATTTCTTCCTACATAACACCAATCCAATTGCCAAAGTCTGCACTAGCAATAGCCTTAAAATAATTCTTTGGCTTAGAATAAGCGTCACCTTCCTGTGCAGTAACTAAAACATAAGCAAAGAGATCATAATCATAATCCTGCAATCTCTCTGACAATTAGGTCTGTCTCCTAGAATGATCTTAGGCCAACATATAATCAGGTTGCACTAGCAGTGGATCAACTTGTACAATGGCATTAGTCTTGAATTTTCTGAGAGTTAGAAGCAAGACTATCTCCTTAGGGGGAGTAACAAGGATGACGAACTCTACCTTCTCCCTTGTATTGGCCTAATCATCTATATTAGGAGAAGATAACATATAATATTTCCTAGAAGAAAATTTAGCATCTTCATGAAAGGTTAGATCATAACCATGATAAATCTTACAACATTTAGGGTCAGGACAATAAACATTATAACCTTTAACTCCTTCCACATAACCTAAGAAGACACATTTAACAACACGGGGCTCTAACTTGCCCTAATTAACATGAACATAAACAAGACACCCAAAAGCATGAAGATTAGAATAATCAACAAGGTTACTTGACTAAAGTTCTTATGGGACTTTGTCGTCAAAAGAATGATATGGGAAATGATTAACAAGATAGCATGTAGTAGTAGACACCTCAACCCAAAAATCACATCCTAACTTAGCATGAGAAAGCATGCATCAAAATTTTTTTAATAGCGTCTTGTTCATATGTTCAGCAACTCTGAGGCTTACTAACCAAAGTGTGGTTTCTAACGATGCCTTCCTTTTTTCATAGGTCATCAAAAGTATCTTCACAGAACTCAAAACCATTGTTAGTTCTCATCCGTTTAATTTTCTTACCTATTTGGTTCTCGATTAAGGTTTTCCACTCCTTAAAAGTGGGAAGAACATCAATCTTCTTCTTTAAGAAAAACATCCAAACCTTACAAAAGAAATCGTCAATAATGGTCAACATATACCTTCTACCACCTCGAGAAGCAACGCAAGAGGCACCTCATAGATCATAATGAATATAATCTAGAGTACCTTTGGTCCTGTGAATCCCTAAGGAAAAGAAACTCACTCTGGTTTGTTTACCGAAGACACAATGTTCATAAAACTCTATATTACCTGAACTCTTAGCTTAATAAACCCCTTTTTCACAAGATTTGCATACCTTTCTCACCCATATGGCCTAGGCAGTAATGCCACAACTTGGTGGCATCTTGGTGAGACTTAGATGAGGCAACATCAACAATACCAATAATAGTAGAGCTCTGCAACACATAAAAAGTACCATGTCTTTCCCCTTTAAGGATTACAAGATTACCTTGGGACACCTTCATGAGTCCACTTTCAAAGGAGTACCTACACCCAAAAGACTTAAGTGTACCAAGTGAAATAAGCTTGCATTTCAAATCAAGAATGTGACGAACATTAGTGAAGATTTTAGCAACATCATCATAAGTTTTAATATTGATTGTACCTTTCTCCACCACATCACATTGTGCATTGTTACCCATAAGGACAACACCCTTAATAGTTTCATAGGTGGCAAACTAATTCCTGTGAGGACACATATGAAAATTACAATCGGAGTCTAGGATCCATTCATCTTTAGATTGTTGGTCGCCTTGAACAACCAAAAGAACATCACTTCCTAAATTAGAATCAACCACATTAGCCTCTAGTGTATAATCATATTGATTACCCTTGTTTTTACATTCTTTTTCAAGTTTATATTTCAATTTATAACAGTCTAAGACCTTATGTTCATCAAACTTATCGATGTCAAATTTGGTTGAAGGAAACATGGTAACAAGACTTGATTGACCAAAATGAACCTGGTTCTTATACCAGTCTGTTGTGCTAGTAGTCGCAGAAGTAATGGAATCATTCAAGTAAATAAAGAAACACAGTAGAAGGACACAAGGAATTTTTATGTGAAAAATCTGAATGTCAGGAAAAAAACTCACAGGAGAAGATAGCCCGAAAATATGCGCTATGTCAAATAAAGAAAAATTACAAGTGTTTTCTCTCACACACATAGAACCCTATGACTAATGAAGAGTACATCAATACAATGTTACAAAGGACCCCATGAGGGTGTTTATATAATAATATAACCTTAGGATAGGAAACCTACCTAGAGTAAGAATTTGGAAATAGTGTCAAAAGAGGAAAGAAAACCTATACAGAGTATGAATCTTGAAGGCTTGGCTCATTATCCCAACAAAAATAAATTATCTCACATCACATCAGACGAACGAAGATGAGTTATATACAAAATATATCACTTAACTTATTAATATTCTTTTATGTATATCATCTTATTTAGGTTTGATTCTTTCATTCTTTTCTTTTCCTTTCTATGGTCCTCTAAAAACCTAATATTGATATTAAAATTTAGTATGATGCTTTCAAGCAAAAATACAATATTTTGTCCTCCTCAATATCATATTGATTATTCTTCTACTTGTAACTACAAATGATAATTTGGTTCAACCTCGACCTATCGACTCAAAGTCAACGAATCAAACTTGAGTTGACTGGGCTTTAGCTTAGACTGCTTAGGCTTAGCCCAACTTAAGGCCTAACACTTCAATCCGCTTGGCTTACGCATCATGACTTTGGTCACATGGTTGCTGCTCATTGGGCACCCTACCACCCCGACATTAGTAGTGCGATCCACACCTTGTCGGAAAACCTTCAACAGTGGAACGTTAATGTTTTTGGTAACATCTTCCACCGTAAAAAGAGGCTCGTGGCTCGGCTCACAGGCTTACAAAAACCTCTTGAAGACACTAATTCTCACTTTCTCCGAGAGCTCGAGACTTCTTTACAGGCCGAATTAGATCTTGTCCTTCACCAGGAAGAGTTACTCTAGCACCAGCGCTCTCGTAGCCAGGGTGATCGGAATACCTCCTATTACCACACTATCACCCGTGTGAGACGTCGTCAGACGCGTATCGACTCTTTAACGGACGACACTAGTAATATCATCTCTGACGAGTTGTCACTTCGAAACTTAGTGCGCACTTATCTCGCGGACCTCTACCTCTCTAACGATCCTTTGCCCACTACTTGGCATGTTCGCGGCCTTTTTCCTCGCCTACCAGAGCTAGCTCACACCGACCTCAACCGTCCGCTTGACACTGATGAGGTCAAGACGGCTTTTTCTCCATGGCTCCTAACAAAGCTCCTGGATTTGATGGTTTCACTGCATTATTCTTCCAATCTCAGTGGGATACTCTTGAACCTTCTCTGACCAGGTTTTTCCAGAGCATATTTCACCATGAAGTTTGGGAGTCTGCATTCAACCGCACCATTATGGTCCTACTCCCTAAAACTTCCCTACCTTCCTCTATTTCTCAGTTTAGACTGATAACCCTCTGCTCGGTTCTGTACAAAGCCCTTTCTAAGCTAATTATGCATCGGATTCAACCGCACCTTGACGAACTCGTCGCTCCTACATAGTGCAGTTTCGTTCCTGGTCACCTCATTACTGACAATATCATTATCACCCTGGAGGTCATCCATTTTATGAGACAGAAAACCGGTCGTAAAGGACTCATGGCCATTAAAGTGGACTTGGAGAAAGCTTACGATAGGCTATCGTGGGGCTTTATTCAGGATACCCTCTTGGCTGTCGATTTTTCGGAGTCGCTCATCACTCTCATCATGAAGTGTATATCTACTGTCTCCATCCAAGTTAATTGGAATGGGAAACTCAGCGACGCTTTTACTCCCTCCCGCGGCCTTCGTCAGGGGGATCCTCTGTCACCTTACCTCTTTGTCTTATGTATGGAGCGCCTTGGCCATGCAATTACTCAGGCGGTGGCCCAAGGCCACTGGAAACCGATAACATTAAGTAAGTATGGGCTGGCCCTCTCCCATTTATTCTTTGTTGATGACCTCATCCTCTTCACCGAAACTTCCTCGAAGCAAGTGATTGTCATTCGGGACATATTGCACTCCTTCTGAGCAGCCCGGGGCAACGAATCAGTTCCTCGAAATCACGGTGTTATTTTTCCAAAAATGTCCCTCCCTCATTGCAGCATTCTCTCAATTGTGATCTAGGTTTCCACAAGACGCACTACCTCAGACGCTATCTTGGTGTTCCCCTCCTCCATCACCGGATAAGTCGACGGACTTATCAGTATATTCTCGATAAGGTCTAGCAACGCCTCTCCGGATGGTCCGTCCAACTGCTCTCCTTTGCAGGCCGCCTTACTTTGGCTCAATCTGTTTTAGCGAGCATCCCGAGTTACACAATGCAGATCGTTCGCTTACCCCGCAACCTTTGTGATGATCTGGAATCTATTATGAGATCTTTTCTGTGGGGGTCCTCTCGGGACAAGTCCAAATTACATCTCGTCCCTTGGGACGAGGTATGCAAACCTAAGGACCTGGGGGGATTAGGTATTCGGAAAATTCGTGCGACGAATGGCGCCTTGTTAACTAAACTAGGCTAGTCGTTGATCGCTAAGCCTACGACACTTTGGGTCCAGGTCCTCTCTGCTAAATATCATTTCAACGCCACCAATATCCCAGCCGCCCTCGCGACTAAAGGAGGCTCTATGGTTTGGCGCAGCATTAAGGCTACCTGGCCCATCGTGACCAAAGGCTTACAGTGGCGACTAGGTGATGGCACTCGAACCCGTTTTTGGCTTGAACCTTGGTTAGGAGGTGTCGGACCGCTTCTCCCCCACTCTACCCAACCCATTCCTGAGAGCTCTCTCTATTTGAGCACTCACCGGTTTGTGGAGGCCGCGGGCAATTGGAATTGGGACATTTTACACTCTTATCTTCCCGAGTCGATCTGTCACCTTATTGCGGGCACTTTCCCACCCAAGCCATATCTTGGGCAGGACAAAGTGATCTGGGGCTGTTCTGAATATGGTTTATTCACTATCGCTTCGACATATTTCATGATCATGGGCCATGCTGAGCAATCGTCCGCTGCACTTTGACCTGCTATTTGGCAATGGCCCGGCCCCCAACGCTAAGAGCCTTCCTATGGTTGCTGGCTCAGGAGCGTCTTCTCACCAATCAGTACCGGGTGTGTCGACACTTGACTACTGACAGCTCCTGCCTGCATTGCCTTGCCTCCGAATCTCCTCTCCATGCTGTTCGTGATTGCTATCACGCGTGTCAAGTGTGGGACTCCATGCCACTGGCTCTCTCCACCACGGACTTCTACACTATGCCACTTCGTCAATGGCTCTTGACCAACCTCCACCATCCTCGCCGCGTACAGGGACACGATTGGACGGTCATTTTTGGCACCACGTGCTGGTTCCTCTGGTCATGGAGGAACAAATCTATCTTTGATGCTCATTTCACTTGGCCTTTGTCTCCTCACATTCTTATTTTCTCTTTTGCAGATCAGATCCAACATTCTTCCGTGCGACAGAGCCGGGTAGGCATAGGCCCCCCTCCTCGTCACCAGCGACTCATTGGGTGGAGTAAACCACCTCTGGGTTGGGTGAAGCTCAACACAGACGGAGCTTGTAATCGCTCCCAACGCTCAGCTACAGTAGGTGGCATTTTACGAGACTGGGAAGGCAACTGGCTTGGGGGTTTCTCGCAGAATCTCGATTGGTGTGAACCGTTGATGGCTGAACTTTAGGGCATATATACTTGGTTGTCGGTAGCTTGGGATCGAGGATTTCGCCGGATTGAACTAGAGGTGGATTCTTTGATAGCGTACCATCTCATTTCTTCAGTGGAGAATCACTCTCAGGCTTCCCGATCCATTGTTACGGGTATCCACGAACTGCTCTTGCAGAACTGGTCTATTGTTCATCGTTACGTTTATTGAGAGAGCAATAGATGTGCGGACTGGCTCGCCACACATGCTGTACCTTCGGCGATCAGACTTACTTTTTTTGATTTTACACCCATCGGGTGCCACTGTATCCTCCTGGATGATCTATCGGGGTTCTACTTCCCCAGACTAGTGTTGTAATTCAGTTGTATTTCCCTTTAATAAAAAAACAACATCGTTTTATTAAAAAAACGACGTTGTTTTTGCATTTTAATTTAGAAAACAATTCAGGGCTTGGTTGAGTCAGGCTCAGACTTGGTTGAGTCAGGCCCGATCAGGCTAAGGCATGGGCTACTGATGTTAGACCCCGAATATTTTTCTTATGATGATTAAGCATGAATTGTTGATAATTATGAGTTTATGGCTTAGTTTGATTTAATTGGGCTTAGTATTGATTAATTGGATTATAATTGAGGTTTAAGGTTTAATTAAGAAATTAGAGGATTAAAAAGAGTAAGGGTATTTTTGGGAAGTTCACTTAAGTTGAAGAGGAGTTAGGCTTATTAGGAAGGGTATTGCAGTCTTTGATCGTCCATTAGGTTTTAAAAGACCTAGATATAAATAGAAAGAAAAAAGAGAAAAGAAAAGGAAAAATAGAAAGGAAAAGAAAGAAGAGTTGCCGTCGGAAGAGGAGGAGGAGAAGAGAAA
>JAOTIZ010000201.1:3831852-3850160 GCA_027123425.1 Erythroxylum panamense
AGTCTTGCTTTTTAAGAAGGGGGAAACATGAATTGAGAGAGAGAAAGAGAAATTAAGAAAGAAAAAGAAGAGAATTTCGGTGGTTGAGAGAAAAGAAAAGAGTTGAGCTAGCGTTTCAGCACTTCTTAGTCTTGAGAGAGATTTTGAAGTGGGTCAAGAAGAGAAAAAGGAAGATGGAGAGGAGCTTCAAATTGAGCCACGGATCTCTTCATTTGGTGAAGAATCAAGGTAAGATCATTTGAATTTTTTGGATTTTTTGGGAAAAGTTTCAGGCCATAGAGTTAGAAATTACATGGGTTTAAGTATTCTAGAACCAATTTTAGTGATTGTGCATTATGAGATTTTTCAATTTGAAAACCCTATTGAGTTGAGATTTGAGAGTTTAATAAAGTCAAATTGGTAGCTGAATGATTATACTCAGGTCTTTCCAAGTTTGCACAGTGTAAAATTTCGAGTCTTCCTTAGGGGTAAATTTTGTGTTTTGACTTTAGGGCAAAATCTGGTTTAATCTAGGATAAATTAGACAAAGTTGTCTTCTGAAAAGTTTTAGCTTATCTTTCTAGCTTTCCAACAGTATATAGTATGAAATTTTTGGACATCAGAGTTGAAAGTTATGATCTTTACGAGTAGAAATGCTTAGGGGTGTAATCTGCTCTGTCTTAGGATGACTTTCTGCTTCGTCTTAAGTTGACCATCTGCTTCGTCTTAGGTTGACTTTCTGTTTCATCTTAAGTTGACCATTTGCTTCATCTTAGGTTGACTTTCTGCTTTGTCTTAAGTTGACCATCTGTTTCATCTTAGGTTGACTTTCTGTTTCGTCTTAAGTTGACCATCTGCTTCGTCTTAGGTTGATTTTCTGCTTCGTCTTAAGTTAACAGTCTGCTTCTTCTTTCCTGTTCATTTTGTATCGTCTAGTCCAATTTTGTCCCCTTATATGATAGAATTTGTCTTCAAAGTCTTCATAACATTTGTACATCTTGAAGTTCTCTTCCAACCCATCTAATAATGACCTTGATGCAATACCTATAGCGAAAGTTACACTAGTTGACTCGAAATAGGTTTAATATGATTGAGGACAAAACCTTGCTTGATTCTTTCAGCCATAAATTTGTCATCTGACCTCCAAATGTAGTGATTCTTAAACCCATAGATTCCTAAATCATATTTCTATCACTCCATAAAAATTGGTCACATTATGAATTTATTTGGAAAAGTTGGGTTGAAAGAAAGTGAGGGAATATGTTGGAATATTATGAACTGGTGTGATTTCATTGAACATGTTTGGCTATTTCGGTTATACTTGGATCTATAGGATTCTAAATGAGATGATTTTTAATTTAGAGTAAACTAGAGATATAGGCTTACAAATTATATGCAGAAGTTGAATTGTGATTCAGTCTCTAAGATGTTTAATTTCTGGATGGAAGTAGTGTATAGTATACTGTTTTTGAATATGAACAGCCCAAAAATATTTGTGGCTTATCTTCCAAATTACTAAACCAAATTGAGTGTTTTTGGTGTCAATAGAAACATAAGACATAAAGGAACATTTTTCTAGAAGAGGGTGTGACCAAATTACATCAATTGCACTCTCTGATTTAACATGAACAGTAGACCCAAAAGTGTGTCTTCGAAAAATCTGAAAGTAAGCCAATGAAAAATGAATTGTGATTTCAATGGTTTTAGTGAGGCATAAACCTAAGCATAAATTATACTTAGATGAGTTTTGATATGAGAATGATTTTGTGATGAAATTGATGGAATGATACCTGGGATTTTCATGAACATGCATCGTATATATTTCATTTCATACATGTGTATTATTAAATACTTATGATTTTGCAAATTGTGATATATGTGTATGTTGTTTGTTATAGAGGAGCAACTGGAACGTCAACCTCTAGACGTTGCCGGAACTTCTAGGCATTAACTTCAGGAGTAACTTGTGAGTAACCTAGATGGTCTCACTTAATTACTTGTTTGTTTAAATTATGTTATAAATGATTGAATGAATGTGTTTTGATTGTTGATTTCGGACAACGAAGGTCCGATGACTATGATATTGGAATGGGATACTAAAGTGTTGTTTTTATGTGATTGTGATGACTTATGTGCTTCATAAAATGATTGATTGTGATAGATGCATTCCATACATGGATGCACAATCAGATAATGGGAGCTGTGACCAGAGTAGCCATCGATCAGAGCTTAAAGCTCAACGTGTGAAAAGAGCCTCGAGCTCAGACAGTGATTAAGAGCGTAAGGCTCCCTATGTATAATGAGCCCTGTATCTTCCTCAGATAAGGGCAGTTAGTAATGAGCCCAGTATCCAAAATAGATACGGGATAGTTCAGGCACTTGTTCACAACAAAGTAACAATTGGAAAAGTGTCTCATAAGCATTCCTTATGCATTTTGATAGGTATGCTTGATTGATTGAAATGGGTAATTGCTTATGCTTGAGTGAAAATGTGTTACATGACCAATTATGCAAAAATGTGATTATATGCTATGTGAAATGATGTATTGCATGAATTGAGTGAACCATCAATGATGATTACCGCATTGAGTTCACAAAACTCCCCAAAATTGCAACGTTGTCTTTTCAGGATCGAGAGAATACTCTAGTTACTGAGAGACTCCACCAGTCGTATAGATTTTGTTTTGGCAAGTGAAGTAATGGCTCAAAGTTCAGTCAGTTGAGATTTTTGGACAAACTATATATATATATATATATTCCTCTATCATGTAGTATTTTTATATTAGGTTTTGATGATGTACACGTAAGGAATGTTGGAAAAACACAATGTAGACTTTCGATTTTATGTAATGAAATGAGGAAAAAGTTGGTTTTTAAAATACTGTGATTTTCTTATAATGCCTTATAAGTGAATAAAGATATGATGCCATGTGAAGTGAATGTAGTGATCGAACGTAGCTCTCCCTTATCGTAGGATATACACCGGAATGACCTCCGGGCATCCCAATCTGTACCCTGCGGTAAGGAGGAGCTACAAAAATAAGGTAGACTCAATCACTTCTTGGAAAAAGGTAATAACGAGAAAGGTTATGGGGGAAAGATAGATAAAAATAAGGATAAAATTAGAAGCAACAAGTGTAGTCCTCTCCTCTATCACCTTCTTAAAAAAATTATTACTATAAATGAACCAATGAAAATCTATAAAGATCAACATATATGGAAAAAAAGCTATTTGACATCTCTGAGATGTAAAAAAATACTAAATACATGATGAATGTAGAAGAGCTAAAGATAAGAGACATAAAAGAACTAAGAGCAAAACTTAATAAAGAAATCAAACACATAATAGCAAGAGATTTGAAAGAATTATGGCTTTAGAGATCTACACATGTATGGACGATTCTACTGTAAAATTGTTGAGATAATTTCTAAAATTGAATCCCTACATATTCACCATCAAGTCATATGAGTATGGCAAGGATTATCAATGGAGGTATATTAAATATAAACCTTTATTTAATTTCATAAAATGGAAAAAGAAAAAAAATGATTGAATGATAACATTCCATTTAAGAAAAAGTAACTAATCTTTTATTCACAAGATTCATTAGGAAAGTTGATTATCTTAAATATCTCTACAACATAATCATGATCAAGAAGGATAATGGGAAATGGAGAATGTACATAGTCTTCAAAGACTTGAAAAAGACATGTTTAAAAGATAGTTATCTATACTAGTTAGCAGATGCAACGTTAGGCCATAAAATGATAAGTTTTAGGGATTCTTACTTATGCTACAACTAAAAAAGAATGAATAAATCATATGAGGTGAAGAAATCCTTCATCATGTAAAAAGGAATCTATTATTACAAATTCATGACTTTATGTATAAAAAATGCAAAGGTAACATATCAAAGATTAGTGAACTTAGTCTTTTGCAAGCACATATAAAATATGAAAGTAGATTTTATTAAACTTAGGGAGGTTCTAATCAATGTTCTAATGATAAAAAAATATAAATTGAAAATTATTTTTATTGTTGATGAAACAAATATGAGAGAAAGTTGTAATAATGCATAAATCAGAAGACATTTCATGAAGTTACTAAGGAAAAAATGAAGTTTGCGTCATTCGAAGTAAAGATCGAAGTGAAGGATAAAAAAGATCCTAGTATATGAAAGTTATAAGTAATTTGTAATTTTTATTATACCTTTAATTATTTAGTTTGATAATCTTCATCAAGAGGGATTAAAGTTTTAATACCAATTAAAATCCTTTTAAACTGTAAAACATTCTTCGGGGAACATTTCAAAAAGTATGTTAAGAAAAATTTAAGTTAAAAAAAAGAGGTTTGAGCATTTGAAGTTGTTAAAATCTTAATTTTAAGTGGATTAGTTGACTTATATATGTTAGTGGTTGGACAATATATATTAAAGTTATCAAAATTGATGCACCAAGAGTTTATAGTAACATTGGTTGACATGTTAACTAATATTTAACAACTAGTGAATCTCGTACAATCAATGTACATTGATTGACCAATATGCTACATTATTCGACTAGCACTCTTACAATTAGCCATTATAATAACTAGTTTCTAACCTTAACGATGAGTTTAGGTCCCAAATCCTTATAAGTATATATTTTCTCATTGGTTTTTGCATTAAAAATAATTTATATGTTTTTATACACATATTTTTAATACCTTTTAAGCATTTGAACATTCATTATCTTATTTTTCTAATGAGTGAGTCGTTTATCTTTCTGAAAGTGATCAAACGATATACTTTAGTTGTAAAATATTTTGTGAGTGGGGTTACTCTTCACTTTAGAGAAAGATTGTAAGAAGAGTTACTCTTTATTCCTAGAAAATAACATTGTTACAAGAAGGTTTGTTTTTTGTTGTTAAAGAATGATACTTTGTGAAAATTTTAAGAAGTATCTTATATAGTGAATGTAGGAAAAATTTGTTTGTCGAAATACTATAAATTGCTTTATCTTTCTCTTTGCCTACATCCTTTAAATAACTTTATAACTGTATGATTCATTTATATTAAATTATCTTTTTGTATCATCATATATTGATACTTGTTAAATTGCATATATTAGTTAGAAAATAGTTTTTAAAAATTTAACAAGATCGAATTCAGCCCTTATTGAGTGCTATTAATGACTCATTGATGGTATTAAAGTAGGTCTATTAGGTTTGCATTCAAATAAAATCCTAAAGTAAAGATCATAATGACATACATAAAAGGATAATCAATATCATCTAAACAAAAGCGATAAAACATTAGTAGAGCTCTCTTATTTGATGGTAAAGACTATCTATATTGGAAAACTAGGATAACATTCTTCTTGATGGCTAAAAGTTTTAATTTATAAAAAGTAGTCTCAAATGGAACTCTCACTCCTATGAAAATTATAGGTGTTAAAAGGCACCTAAACTAAAGGAATAATGTGATCCTCAAGATAAAAGACTTATCTTTTTAAATAGTAAAGTTATTCATATATTATTCTAAGCACTGGGTAGAAATGAATTTAATATGGTATCCATGTGTGAAATCACTCACTATATATAACACACACTTGAATTCACACATAAAGGTACTAATCAAGTTAAAGAAAGTAAAATAAGCATATTAACTCATCAATATGAACTATTCAAAATGAAACATGATAAAGATACATCAAGCATGTATATGAGATTCCTTGATGTTATTAATGCTCTAAAAGGTCTTGGAAAGACCTACACTAATGTTTAAATGGTAAGAAAGTTACTTAGGTTTGTTTTGAATACTTGGGAAGCTAAAATGTTTGCTATACAAGAAGCTAAGGATCTAAAAACACTATCATTAGAAGAGTTTATTATATCTCTCCTCATGTATGAAATGAGGCTCCAAGAGATGCAAGAAGAGATATTGCTTCTAAAGAAAGTAGCTAACATTAAAAGCTTTGAAAGAAGAATTCAGGGAAGAACAGGAGACATCAGTAAGGGAAAGTGAAGAAGATCTTGCTCTTATCACTAGAAAGTTCAAGAAGTTCTTTAAGAGAAAACATTTTTCAAAAGAAAGGGCATCAGGGAAGGTAGGGCTAATTCAAAATGTAAATCTTCTAACATTTTATGTTGTGATAACTAATTTGTTTAAATGAATAAGTTAGACTTACCAATAGACTTGAGTACTTACTTTCTTATAATGAGTAGAGCAATTTAGTACATATTTTAAAAACAACTAATCTTAATAAAATTGTGAAAGATGAGACAAAAGAAAAATCATAGTCAAATATTGTTCAAATAATTTGGCATTTATTTTAAAACTTTTTTCAAGGATGACACAAATTGAGTGCAAGTGATGATGGAGATACATATGCTAATATTAGCAAATGATATGATACATATTATAAAGTAAACAAAGATAGTGCTCCAAACATATCATCAAGTAAAAATACTCTTAATTGAAGTCATCTTTCCTTATGTAATGACACTCTTCCTATTTAAAGTATTTCTTGATCGTATCAAGGGGTGTAGCTGGTTTCTAAAGGTTAGATTAAGGACTTGTATTACTCATTAATACTGAAAACTTTGTTATGCCCTATTAGGAAGGAAAGATAGTGGTTATATATGACTTAAATTCTTTCAGTTTTTTTGAAGTAATAGCTCCTTAATCACCATTTATAAGTTATATGTGTATGTCACATTGAACCTTTAAATTGTTAAGTGTCCAGTCCTATTTTGAGACTTTTGGTGATGTACACGCCTTTATGATTCGTGGGAATGATAAACAAGTGAAGATAAGATGAAAAAATTCTTTTGGGGAGATACACGGCTATGTAGGGTCCTACATGCTTGTGTTCTTGACTTATACATTTGTGTAAATCAACCATATAAGTCTCTAACCATGTGAAGGAACATGTGAAGAGTGAAGACATACACAATAGTGTACACTCCCGTGTGGATGATATACACGATCGTGTGCCTTTTTGTAGCCGTGTAAGTCTACGACTCAAGTGATGGTAGGAAATATATGGTCACTTACACGGTCGTGTATATGACCCTATATATTGTAGAAAACATAATTAGAAACATAAAAAAGGAGAAGATTTAGTTCATTCATTAGGGGGCATAAAATCACCAAAAAGGGAAAAGAAAATAGCGAGAGAGCAAGTAGTATTTGATTCTCATCCTTGTTTGATTGATTTTGGGATTGGGTTGTGAGCTTGTTAATTGGTACATCAACTTTGATTTCAATCTAGAATCTTTTAAAGACAATTTTTTGTTGAATGGTGAGAGATCAAATTTTGTAAATCCTTATTTGTGATTAATGGGTTGCTTGTCAATTTGGCTCGTGTTTTTTTTCCTCTAATCTAAAAGGTTTTCCATGTAAATCTTTATGTTTGTTTCTTTATTAAGCTTTTATTTTCTAACTGATATTATTTGATTAAACTTGATTAGAGAGCTTTGTTGCTGCGATTGAGTTGACCCAATAACAGAGCTATTTTCTTCTCTTTTCTCCTATCAAGTGGTATTAGAGCCATCGTAATGGAAGATGAAAGTAGCTTTATTATCAAGTTTACATCATCAAACTACTATATTTAGAGGCCCTGATAGAGAACCTTTTGTATTGCAAGGATCTTTTTGATCCTATTAATATGGATAAAGATGTGAAGGATGATGTTCTTTTAAAACCTGAAAAGAGGTCAGATAGAGAATGAGAGAAAATGAAGCAAAACACTCTAGGCACAATTTGACAATGGATTGATATTAGCATATTTAACCAAATGTCTTAAGAGATAAATCCTTTCAAGCTAAGGAAAAGATTAGAAGGACTCTACGAAAGGAAAGCTGTCCATAATAAGGTTTCTCTTATCAAAAGGTTTGTAAACTTGAAGTTAAAAGTTGGGAAATTTGTGTCAGAACATCTGAATGATTTCTAGCATATAATTACCAAGCATATTACAATGAAGATCATTCTTAATGATGATCTCCAAGATTTGGTCCTCTTGAGCTTGTTATCGAATAGTTGGGAGATGTTAGTGATGATGATTAGCAATTTAGCTCTTGAAGGTGTGTTTTCTATGGACGTAATCAAAGAGAGTATGTTCAATAAAGAAATTAGAAGAAAGGGGATGAAAGTTGACAATGTGTAGGTTTTTTTGGGATAAAGTAGGAGAAGGGGTTAGAGCAGGGGGTCCTAAAGGGCGTGGTAAGTTTAAGAATCAATCAAAATCTTGAAGTGATAAAGATGTGAAGAATTAGCTAGGACATATAAAGAGGCTCTGTTATAAATGGAAGAGGGATCAGATTAAGATCATAATGATGGTGATGATAAGATTACAATTGCAGCTGTTTTAAGCACAGATAAAGAGGAACCCCTAGTTTGTGTGACAAGTTATTGTTTCCATATCAATGATTTAGGTTTTGAGTGGTTGATTGACACGAGAGCATCATATCATTATGTTCCAAAAGTGAAGTACTTCTCAAACTATACGAGCAGAGACATTGGGAATGTAAATATAGGTAATCAAAGTTTCACTAAAATTATTAGTATGGGTGATATTCTAGTTTAAACAAACATCCAATGTTTGTTAACCTTGAGAGATATACAACAAAATTTTGATTTAAGGTTGAATCTGTTATTGACAAATGTGTTATATCGAGAATGTTTTAAACACAGTTTTAGGGATAAAAACTAGAAGTTGTCTAAGGGGGTAATGTTTAGCTCGAGGAGAATTATGCTGCACATTGTACAAGACATATTTAAAGGTGTGTGTGGTGGAGAAGCATACATAGTCAAAGAGGAATCTTCTTCAAATCTATGGCATTGGAACTTGAGGAATATGAGGGAAAAGGGAATAAAGTTATTGGTTAGTGAATCCCTGATCCTAATTAATTTTTTTTACCCCTTAGTCCTTATAATGGTTATTTGATAGGAAAGCGGCATAGTGTCTCTTTCAAGAAATGATTTATAAGGAAGATGAAGATATTGGAGTTAGTTTATTCAGATGTCTATGGCCGTATTGAGCAAGAGTCACTAGGAGGTAACAAATATTTTGTTACATTCATTGATGATGCTTCAAGGAAGACTTAGGTATATATGTAAGAGCTAAGAGTCAAGTATTTGAAACTTTCTAGAAGTTTCATGTTATGGTATAAAGGGAAGCTAAGAGGAAGATGAAGTGTCTGAGAACAGACAATAGAGGGAAGTATATTTTAAAGGTTTTTGAAGAATACTGTATATCACATGGCATTAGATATGAGAAAATTGAACTAGGGACTCCTTAACATAAATAGGTTGTTAAGAGGATGAACAAAACTATTGTGGAAAAGGTTTGTTGCATGCTTAGAATGTCTATATTACAAAAGAAATTTTGGGGAGAAGTAGTTTGAACTACGATATACCTGATTAATCGAGCTCCTTCAGTTCTGTTGGATTTTAAAATTATCGAGAGAGCATGAAATGGTAAAAATCTTACATATCACCATATAAGAATGTTTGGCTGCAAGGTATTTAGACACGTACCCAAGGATCAGAGATAGAATCTTAACTCAAAGGCAGTACTTTACATCTTTGTACGCTATGATGATGAACAATTTGGCTTCATAATTTGACCCAGATAAGCAAAAGATGGTCATGAGTAGGGATGTAGATTTCTAGGTGCATGAGAGAGGTGTTGATCTTCTAAGAGAAGGTAAGTTAACACATAGTAGCTCATTCTATGATATTGATAATTCTTCTTCTAAAGTTGAGGAGCCTATAGGTGAAGAAGAGGAAATGTATAACCAAACACACATTGGTGGTGATCAGACACATTATGATAATGATGAGCTATATGAACCACATTTAGACAATGTTGAAGACAGAACTAATGAGGATAATGAGTAGGGAGACCAATCAAATCCAACAACTGATGAAAGATAACGTCAAAGATTGATACTACTAGATATTCGAGTACATAATTGTTAGACACCATTTTCGGAACCCAACTCTTGCTTTGATACCAAACAATGTTGGACCCCGTCTCTGGAGCCCAACTATCCATCCGAAGTCATAAGCGTGGGTGGAATACCCCGTAGGGTTATTTCAATAAACCCTCACTTCCTTTTCATCACTCGTTTTGGATTCAATACCAAAGGCTATCAATTTTTTTGGAAAGGTAGAACAATATGTTAGGAATCTATCGCTTTAAAAATCACCTCATTTGGAGGTCGGATGACGAAGTTATAGTCAAAAGAATCCAACATGTTTATGTCCTTAATCATTTTGTACCTATCTTGGTGCAAATGCCATAACTTTTGCTACATATGTTGGATTGATATCGTTTTTAGATGGCTAGAAAGATGACTTCGAGATCTACAACTTTCATAAGAACTCGAAGTGAAATTCTACCTCTAAGATATCCAAAATTGTGATTTACTATAGCTATCTCGTGAATATCCATTTAACGAACATTCATGTCCGTTTCACGGACATAGACTGGCTTGGAAGCCATTTTCACCTGAGCATATGTCCGTTAAACGGACATTGGCAAGGCAAGTGGTTCTTTATCACCCGAGAAGGTCTAAAGTTCCTACATCCATTCTAACATTATATTTACCCATAATCTTCCCAAATTCACCCCTTCTAGTGTAATACCACTTCAAATCCATTCAAACACCATCTTTGTCCCATTACATCCTCTAATCCCTCGTTGATTCATCAAGGACCACTAGTTCTCATCATTTACCATAGCTGTCTTAGGTTTACATCCCATGCAGCATCACCACTTATGATACTCACATCTCTCAACTCCTATATCCAAATTTTGCATACTTTATATTGTTGGAAAGCTAAGATTATAAGCTACAATTTTCATGAAGAAAACTTTGTCTAATTCATCCTAGATTAATACAATTTTTCTCCTAAAGTTAGAACACACATTTTACCCTCATGGAAAACTTGAAAAATTTCCCAACTTCACTTCCTCTATTACAATATCATTCATATCAATTTCCACTACCAATTGGAATTTATCAAACTCTCATCCTCAATTCATTTGACTCTTCATATTCAACTACATCTCATCATTCATGATTCCTATCTTTCTTTTCCACAACATCTCACTTATGTATATATATATATAACAACAATTCATGTTCAAAGTTCATCCACTTAAGTAGAAAACTTCTCCAAATATTTCTAAATCCAACTCAACTTATATCATCCATACACAATTCGTATTTCATTAACATCATAAGATAAGTGTTTTCAAAGGTTTAATGGCATCTTAGGCCACAATAAATCATCAATATCAAAATCCAAAAATACAAAAGATGCAAAACCCAATAGTTCTCGAAATGCATCTAAAGTCTTGCTTTTACAAAATCTAACTTCAAATGCAAGATATGCATAATCGAAATGTTGCCTCGACTCTTGATTACTCGATCTCATTCTCTTCACCTGAAGATGGGACGGAAAGGGGGTGAGCTTGAAAGCTTGTGGGTAACAATTTATAATCGATAACAAACAAAACCATTGAAATTATTCATTTGTCATAGAAAATTCTTATTGAATTCAAGAAAAGCATAGTTCTTAACCAATTTACAATAATACAAATCATGTATGCATCAACTCGACAATTCACAGATGCAATGCATAACAAATAGCTCGAGGGTTTCGTGGAACAAAATAGAGAAACCGAAGTTTAGTCCATGAATGAAACGAGTCTATTTTTTGGATCTCCTGGGTTACAAGTGGGCAGCTGGGAGAACGCTTTATGTCGACGTGCACGTGACTACGAAACAGTTCCACTCTTGCCTAAACATAATCAACTTTCATGCTTAATTCAATCACAATTTCATATTCTCATACTTTTTCTTTATACAAAATGCCATGACACAATTCAATGGCATAACATGATCATACATCACAATGCATTTTTCCACATTCAGAACAATTCAAATCCAATCAATTAAGCATAAACACACATATAAGCAAATTCTTTGAATCATTTAAAAACAATAGATGCACATTTATGAAGTCCTTGAAATCATTTTATTCTCTTGATTTGGAAAAACTTTAATGGCCCATTATTCAATTATAAACATGAAACTTACTTTGATTTCCTTGCTTGTAGACTTACTCAAATATGTCTCTCCCCTTGGTCTTGGATAAGGTTCTCTTGATTTCCTAAAACAAACCAACCTCCCATTCAATTCCAATTCAATAAAATCCCTAAAACTTCAAAATCACAAAAATGATAAATTATGCTTATCATTAACTTACTCATGATCTATCTAGGTTAGAAAAGCCAAAAACCTAGTTTAGAAACCCTAAAAATCAAATGGGTCTCTCAAATCATCTTCTTCCAACACAACAGCCATTCTCTTTCTAATCCATTCATCCTCAATACAACTCATTTCTCTAATAAAGCAAGAAGAAAAAGATGAAATTACCTTAACAAGCTTGATTTCCTTTTCTTTTCTTCTTCTTTCTTCCTTGTCTCTCTTCTTCCACGATTTTCTCCTTCTTCTCTTCTTTCTCTACGTTTTTTTCTCTCTTCTCTTTTGTTTTTCACGATACCTTCTCTCTTTTTCTTCTTATTTCAAGACAACATTTTAGTTGTCTTTCCCATTTTACACCTCATTTAAGTAGCCTTTCCATATTTACCCCTTCTTTTGTCTTTATAACTAACATCTTATACTTCTAACTCCTTGACTAATGATCATGGAAAAATTGAAGGAATTTGACAATATTTCCTTCTAGAAAAATGTTCCTCTTTGTCTTAATTTTCTAATGACACCAAAATCATTCAATTTGGTTTGGTAATTTAAAATTTATACCCCAAACATTTCTGAACTATTCTTATACTAAAATAATATTCTGTGTTCAACTTCCATCCCAAAATTGAAATTTTTAGAGACTAAATTAGAACTCAATTTCATAAGATAATTTGTAGCCATATCTCTCTAGTTTAATCCAAATTAAGAATCATCTCATTTGGATAACTAGAGAAAACATTATGGCTAAAACACCAAAGTATACTTAGTGAATATGTTCCAACTACATTTTCCAGCTTACCACTTCAAACATTTCACATATAATAATTCTAACTTCCAAGAAAAGTTTGGGGTCCAACATCTAGAGTCCATCTCTACTAAAAATAGAATTCTCATGTCTAAGAGAATTTGGAGGATTTTGAGTGATAAACAATCACTGTGGATTAAGTGGATTCATTCCTACTTACTAAAAGGAAGGAGTATTTGGGCTCTAGAACCCAAAGTAAGCAACACTTGGTTCTTTAACTAGATTCTTAAAGTGAGAGAGGGTGTACATCGACATATCACATGCCAGATAGGGATAGGAGATAGAATCTCCTTCTAGTATGACAACTGGACAGGGAATGGTCCTTTAATACAAAACCAGATGGCAAGCTCTCTATTGAACAAATTCCCAAAGGACACAAGGTTCAAAGAGGTAATAAGAAATGAGAATTGGATTCTCTTAGTAGATGAGACTTTACTTTTGAATATTCCTCTACTAACAAGCCATAGGGGGGATGGGGGAAGATAGATACTTCTGGAAAGGTATCCCTATTTTGGGGATTATGGTTAAAGAAGTAAAAATTGAGGAAAAGATCTATAATCAGTTTAGGATGGGACAAGATGATTTAGAATAAGGTTCTTAACCTAATGATAGATTTCAGCTCTGGCTAGCAATGTGGGATAGGTTGAGTATCTTAGATAGATTGAAATTCTTATCATCCTCTAAGCTATGTATTCTATGTAACCTAGAGGATGAAACCAGAGACCACCTCTTCTTTGGTTGCAATTTCTCTAGAGTAATATGGGCAACAATCTCCAGACTATGTGCCCCTGACCTTAACCACAATAGACTTATAGAGATCATTAAGGAAATTCCTAAATTAAACTGCTCAAAATTTGACAGGGCTATTGTCCGACTCTTTGTGGCTACCTATTTTCATGTTATTTGGAAAGAAAGGAATAGTAGAAGGTTTAAGGAAAAATCTACTTCAATAAGCTCTCTATTAGATCTCACCACTGCCAGCATAAGAGAGCATCTGATACTCAATCAGTTAAATCTCCACTATAGTTGGAGAATGGCTATAGCCCGGAGAGTATAACATATAGAAATAACTAGTTTAGTTCCTATGAACTAGTTAACCTATCCACAGCCAAAAATGCAACCAAATTCTTTACTCACAACAGGCCCTAGATACAAGCAATCTTCCTAGCGCATTTCAAAAGAATTGGAGTAGATAATTAGTATAGACTTTTGGGGTTTATACTTTTCTCTCACACGGCTGAGCAATCAAGAAAGCAATGAAAACTTAAGTTGTTCAATTAGCATAATAGGAAAGATATTCAGAAATAGTTCAAGAATGAAGTTACCTGGAGTTTTCCAATGTTGGGTTGAATATTGATTACGAAATCATCATCATTGGATAGTCAGAAGGCCTACAAGAAAACCATACACAGTTAAGTTGAAATAAGGAAGGTGAGAAGACGGATCTAAAACCAGATCCGTACCATCCCAAGCTGAGATTAGTTGCTAAACTCTGGGAAAGGTTTTGAAAAAGGAAATCAAGGATAAAGCAACAATAAACCATAATCGAACGGAAAATACTTATATGAGCCATATTCCCTCATTAGTCACCCCAGGAAGCCTCCCTCCTGCCGATATTGCCAGATATGAATATTTGAAACACAAGAGGTCAAACCTTAAATTGCGAAACTTACTGAAGATGAGAAAGATTCTAGAGTGGTTTACCTTAAAGAAGAATAAAGGATGCGAATATCCATCACAAGCAGATCGTAAGAGTTTTCTAACCTAATCAAGAACGGGGTCACAGACTTGGGAGAAAGCTTAAGTTGTTATTCCCAATTTGCATAATATCTTTGGAAAAGTCAGAGTTTAAACTACTGTTTAAACATTGTCGTACGAATTGCTTGTTATGTCATCTTATGCTTCCTAGTACACATCAGTAGTTCTAATAGGTCTATCTCCTTTTCGAGTAAATCATTGTTTCTTGTAATCTCCAACATTTTTTAAATGAATTTTTTAAATTCTAAAAAAAAGACATAAAGTCTAGATGTGCTTGACGTCATGCCTGGCTTCATATAACCCACCATGTCATGTCACATAAAAAGTATAAGGAACCATGTAACCAAGGCACCATGCAATGTCTAAGGGTTATTCACAAATGCAACCTCACTTCCCATCATATAATAATTGCTTTTAGCTATAATAACATATGATTTGATGATTACATAACACTATAGGAGCAAAAGTGATCGAAGGGACCTTACAAATAGGGTTAAGTTTGAGTTTAGCCAACTCTTAAGTAAATGGCCTATAATGCGGTCAATTTAGGACAATTGATCCAGCCAAAAACACTCCTTCAAGAAGTAACAAAATCAACATTACCAAGGGATGGTTTGAAGAACGAATTAATTCCCCACCATAAAGAAACGAAAAGCAATGCTTGATATATTGTTTTATAGAGATATAATTAAATTACATAACACCTTTGGGAATATAATCAATATAACACCTTCAGGAACATGCATAATCTTCAATGTGTGGTTGTTATTGAGGGTGACCTTTTCTTGCATCTCCATGATTGATACATGCATTAAAGATGAGTAATATAAGGTGAAGGTCACCTCCTCTATAGTTAGGCTAATTATTTGGTAAAATGATATCTGGACCTAAGCTAGACATGTTATTTTGTTTATTCTAATTACATGCACATGGCAATCAGTAAGAATTTAAACTTGTTCTTTCATACTTTCTAATCTATTTAGACACTTCCATAGGTCTTTCTGATCTCTACCAATTTATACCCTTGAGAACTTTTCAAGTATAGACAAAGTTTAGGAAAGAAACATGAAACAAAATAACCACAAAACATTTTAATTTCCTATAGTTGTTATGTGAAGATTTGAAAATTTGCAGTTGTAATTATACTTAAACTGTTGAAAATTTTTATGATTATAGTATCTTGTAAGAGAGGAATGACTGAATGCACTCCTCTATAATGATGTCAATCAATAATTATATTTATCCATATAACCTAGGACAAGTACTATACTAAATATTAATTTATATTTCTAATTAAATATGATACAACTAACTTCATATTAAAAGTTAATGTTTATATTTCAAATAATAATTTATATTTAGAGTTATATGAAAGTCCTTCAACAAATTTTTTCATAATCAATCCATTCATTTAATTTCTAGAAAAAAACTTCAACCTTTTTAATTGTGTATTTAATGTTTAATATTTAAGTAAATATGCATATTTCTATCCATATAAGTGTAAAAAAGTATACTATGATTGAACCTAATGCATTTAAACCTCTTTATATATTATATTCAATATTAGCACAATATATAGAAAATATATAACATATTTCATATATTTGTATAAATTTAAAAAATAGTTAATGTTGGCCCTCGAATTTTTTTTCTTGATGAATAAGTATGAGTTAAATAATTTTTGAGGTTTTGATGGATTTAATTTTTGGGAGTTATTATTATGTTAATGTTAGCAAGATTATATGACATAGGTTAATTGAATTAAAGTGTTAAGAAATTTTTCTTGATGAATAAGTATGAGTTAAATAATTTTTTAGGATTGATGGATTTAATTTGGGAGTTATTATTATGTTAATGTTAGCAAGATTATAGGTTAATTGAATTAATATGTTAAGGTAGTAAAATTGCATGAAGGGCATTTTTAGAAGACCACTTAAGGTTAAAAGAACCTAAGCTTATAAGGAAGGGTAAAATGGACTTTTTGGACTCATTAAGGGTAAAAAGGAGAAGATGAAAGGTGGGCTTGCATATGAAGAAGCCAAAAAATGAAAATTAGAAGAGAGAAGAGGGAGAGAGTGTCGTTGGAGAGAAAAGAAAGGAGAGAAAGAAAGCTAAGCTAGGTTTTGATTTTGCTTAGTCTTAAAGAGTGATTTTGAAGTTATTCAAGAAGGGGAAAAAGAAGAGGATTAGGCTTCCATTAGAGTCAACAATCTCACTATTTGGTGAAGATTCAAGGTAAGTTTGATTTTAATCATTTGGATTTTTGAAAAGGTTTTGGTTTATAAAGCTTAAGAAATGTATGGGTTTAAGAATTCTAGGATCAGTTTTAGTGAATATGTCTTATGGTTCCTCCAATTTGAATCCCTATTAAATGAGAATTTTGTCTTTGATGAAGGAAATCAAGAGAGGCGAGATGAGCAAGGGGAGAGACATTTTTGATCAAGTTTTAAGCAAGAAAATTCAAGGTGGGTTTCATGTTTATAATTGGATAATGAGCCCTTATGTTTTCTTTTTAGTCAAGAAAATAAAATGATTTTTCATTGCTTTATAATTGTGGCAGTTGTTGCTTTTGAATTATTTGAGAAATTGTAATACGCTTGATATTTGAATTTGGTTGATTAATTGTGAAAAGATGAGGGAAGTGCCTATGAAATATTTCATGTTCATGAAAGACATGTTTTGAAAATGTTTCATTTGGGCAACATGTTTACAAGTTATGAAATGCATCTTATATGGGTTTGGTTTGGTCCCTTAAGTATGTCAAGTGCACTTTGACTAAAGGCTTCTCCCGTCTACCCGCTAGTAGCATGGAGCTCCTTCATGGATTCCCATAAGTTCAGGGCTACGCAAAACTATTTTATGGAATTGCGATAGTACATTCTATTCACGGCTACACAGAACCCTTATGAGAAATGTATAGTACGTTCTGTTTTAGACCTATCCAAACCATTTTGATGTATTTATGTGTTCATGATATGTTGACAAGATTGATGCATACATGAATTGTTTTATTGTGAATTTGGTTGAAAATTTAAGAACCATGTGTTTTATGATTCAATAAGAATTTTCTATGACAATGAACATTTTAAAATGGTTTTGCTTGTTATTCATTATAAACTTGTTACCCACGAGCTTTTAAGCTCACCCCCTCTTCGTCCCATCTTCAGGTGAAGAAAATGAGATAGAGTAACCAAGAGTCGAGGCGTCATTCTACTTTTGCAACGTTTATGTACGTTAAGTTAGATTTTGCAAAAGTAAGACTTTAGATGCATTTTGAGAATTATTGGGTTTAGTATCTTTTGTAATTGGGATTTTTGATACCAATTATGTAATGTGGCTTGGAATGCCATTAAAGCTTTGTAAACTCCTATTTTTGTTGTTAATGAATTATCAATTGTGTATGGATTGTTAGACCCCGATTTTTAAATAGAATTTAGAAATAAGAAATGATATAAAATAAGTGTTATATATATATGTTGTATGTATGCTTTAAGGAAACTTATGAGA
>JAOTIZ010000201.1:3870948-3890610 GCA_027123425.1 Erythroxylum panamense
AGTCTGTTTATAAAGTTTCAAAATGTATTTTGTTTCCTTTGTTTGGACTTGTAAATATTCTTTGGATTTCTGTTCTGGGATTTAATATATGTAATATATGTGTGTGGGTTTGAGTTACTAAATAAAATAAATATCAGTGTGATGTTTCGTTTTGTCTGTTCTGTCTTGGGTGGCATCCATGTATCCTCCCAGGGGGTATTTGAGTGTTACATTATGTATAGCAGATGATAGAAAAGTTTAACTCTTATTGGTATATAGTTGGATATATTATTGTAGTCTTATTTGTGTTAGACCTAAGATACAAGATAAAAGGGGTTAATTTTAATGTAATGTGTTGTATAGTGATCGAGCTTAAGAGTATGTTGATGTCATTAAATAATTTTGGCATAATTTGTTTAATAATTATCATATCAAAATAGACAAAATTCAAGATTAAGATCGTAGTAGTTCAAGCTGTTCAACTCCTGCTTTAGTTTAAAGTTTAAACTCATCTTCTAAAAGCAGTTTGTTGCTTTCGCTTACAAAATTTATGAAAAAAAAAGGCTAGGACTTTGTACAATATCATGGAGTTAGATAAATATTTGACAAAAAAATATGTA
Organism: Erythroxylum panamense; assembly: GCA_027123425.1. Classification (NCBI taxonomy): domain Eukaryota; kingdom Viridiplantae; phylum Streptophyta; class Magnoliopsida; order Malpighiales; family Erythroxylaceae; genus Erythroxylum; species Erythroxylum panamense. The sequence continues at coordinate 3,871,548 of JAOTIZ010000201.1, forward strand.
ACTAAAGTTGAAGGTATACAATTCGATTTATTATTATGGTGGAAGAGTTGTGGAAATAATTTTTTATTCATACAAATAATTACACGAGACCTAATAGCAATTCCATCATCCACTATTAGCTCAAAGTTTGTTTTTAACATTGGTGATCAGGTTATTAGTCCTCATCATGATTGACTTTATCCTCACACTATGGAAGTCTTTAGTGTGCCCAAAGTTAGTTAAAAGATGAAAATATTGATAATAAGATAACATAAAAAAGACGAAATTTATATATATATATATATATATATATATATATCAATGTCGTCTTTTTTTATATTATATTATCTTACATTGTTTTTTAATTTGTATATTAATACAGCCACAAATACTAATGCGAAGGTGACTAGTCATACTCATCAATCAAGTAGGCATTATTTTGATAAAATATTTAAAGACAAAGGTATAATTAAGTGATTGTGAATTATTACCATGTTCTTAACATTCCTTTAATTTTAATATTACGTTACTAAATATAATGTTTCTACATATAGAATAACTGATGAAAACTAATGACGATCCTAAGCACAAAGATTAGTTGCTCTCTCACTCTATCTAGTCTCTGATTTTTAGCCTTCAGTTTCTTTCATGATTTTATCTTGATTTTTTTTGTAAATTGTATCATTTAAAAAATTTGGATAATCATTTTTGTAAATAATGTCATCAATTTATGAATTTTATTCATTATAATTTACAAAATCTCATTTTGTATAAATTAATTGAAGTTTGTAATTTCAATTATTTGAATTTATCACATTAATTATAATTTTTTCATTTCATATAATCTCATCCTCCTTTATTAATGAATTTTGTTTCATCTTAATTATTTGATCTTTATATGTACACTTTGTATATTCTTTTTTTGAAGAGAGAAAAAAAAGTCGGGATAACACTTTATATATTCATTCATTATAAAATCTCTTTTTTATTAATCAAATAAATTTTATAATTTTAATTAATTTAATTGATCACTTCAATTATATATATTTTTTATTTTTATAATCATATCCTCGTTCATTAATAAATTTAATTTAATAAGAATTAACTAAAATTTTAATTAAATAAAGTTTACTAAATTTTTTAAAAATTAAAAAAATTAAAAAAATCAGGCCAGCCCGAGCCCTATCAGGCTTCGTTCCTATTGAGCCCGGTCAAGATTGGCCTTGGGCCTGATCCAAATGGCCCAACAACCAGAGGCGTGATCAGACAGGGCTCTGGGCCTCAGGTTGGGCTGGCTCATGCTAAGTAGTACCTAAGCCCAGCCCACTCCCATTTTTAACTTCAACAAGTTCCGATGAACTCTTATAATAAATATACTCAACCGCACATGATTGAGTGAAGAAAACAACAGCACGAAACCTAAAAATTGATTAGCAACGTCTGAAAGGCCCGAAGGACTCGAAAACTCAGCAAGTAACAAGGTGGAAGAGCTTTGTATTTTATAGTGAATTAGGCTGGAGTTTTAGAGCCAAAAAAAATTTAGATGCGTGCAACCATAGTTTTAATGTACACAATTATAGAATGATTATTCATATGTACTAACACTTAAAGATGTCACTAGGTCGAGTCGGACTGAACTACAACCCGACGAGTCAGGACAGGCCGACCATGGGGCAATATATTTTTGTACTCATATTTTATATTGCCCCCATTATCTACATTAAGAAGAATATGTTGGAACCATATTTTGTTCAAGTCCACAATCAGAATGCCCACATTTTGTGAGGTTGTTTATTTAATTACATATGAGAGACCTCAATTCTCGAAATGCCATTTCCATATCTTTTGTCCAGTGATATTCTTTGCATATGTCAAAAGCAGACAAAACACATCTGGATACATGTTCATCCCAACATTAGGTTATTTCCTTTTTTATTTTGTTTTCATAAATTATTAATGAAATCTACTTTTTATTTTTGCCCTTTCTCTTAATTTTTTTTAACTTAATAGATATTTGAATGAATCAGAATTTTTCTCAAATACAATTACTAGTTTTAGTTAGTCTTGTGTGACATCTTTTTTAATATCTTTTTTCTTTTTATTGATATCATACATCTTCTTTAATTACCTTTTCTTCTGTAGATTTAGAGGCTATTTCATTCACTTTTGTTTTTTTTATTTTAGTTTTTAGGTTTCGTTTTTATTTTTATGTTTTATTTTTTTTTAAAAATAAAAACTTGTTTTATCGTTATATCAGTGTAATCATATTTTTATTACCAATAATAATTACATATTATATAAAACTTAAAGATAAATTATTTTTAATTAATTAAATTTATTTTAATTACTCATATAATATCTATTGATAAATTATCAACAAATTTATTTTATTTTATTAAAATAAATAATTTAAAAATTAAAATTTATTTTTACATTAGTTGTATTTATTAATAATTATTAAATTAATTTAATTACAAAATTAAATAAAATTAAAATGTTCATAATATTTATTAATAATTAATTTTAATTAATTAAATATATACTATTAAATTAATTATTCATAATTATATTAATAATTAATATATTAAGTAATTAAATGATATATATTTTATTTAATTGTAAATCAGATTATAAAAATGAGAAGCAACAAAATTTTGAAAACTGAAAAAACCCAAATTAAAAAAATAGAAAATAAAAATATTATATAAATAAATAACTTTTCTACTCAATTTGAAAATAAAAATAGAAAATTAAAAAAATGTAAACAAACGACCTTTCACAACTCGTTTTGAATAATATAAGTTAAGAGATTTAAAGAAAACATCATTTATTACATAACTAAAAAGACAGGATAGTCAATACCAGCTAAGTTTAGAGTCATTCATGCAGGTTTCTAGTTTACCAACCTTGAAAGCAATTCATCAATGTTCCTGTCAGAACTTCCACCTTCACTGACTGCTTCTATAGCCAACTCTCTCCATTTCTTAGCATTGTCTTTCATCTCTCTCCCCTTTTGGTCTCGTTCCATTACTTGCCTTATGCATCTCTCGATTTCTTCTTTCTTGACAATTCCATTAGCTTCATCCTCATCAACCTTCACTCTAATTCCCACCTTCCATACGTCTTCAACAAGCTTAGCATTTGTGGGTTCGTCACTCCACACTGGCATTGCCACCATTGGCACTCCCAAGCTCAAGGCCTCTATCGTCGAGTTCCAACCACAATGTGTCAGAAAACATCCCACGGCTTCATGTGATAGTATCTTCACTTGATTACCCCAATTTACTATTAGTCCCCTACTGGTTTCAGCCACCTCTTCTTTGAAAGTTTTTGGTAACTTTGCTTCCTCTAAAGGCCTAATCAACCACAAGAAGTAGAAGTTGCTTTCCTTCAAGCCATAAGCAAGTTCCTCCAATTGCTTTTTACTTAATTCCACCAGGCTACCAAAGGCCACGTACACAACTGACCCTGTTGGCTTAGTATTAAGCCAATTGAAGGTCTTTGATTTATCTACAGTCCAGAAATCAAGACCATAAGTTTCATCATCTAAAATGCTCTTGTCTAAATAAAATGATGGAACTGTTGGTCCAATAGTTAATAGAGGGCAGTCCTGTGACATCATATCCACCACCTATAGGAACAAATGTAGTTAGCTGACAAGCAGTGGTTCACAGAGTGATCCTTTTCAATATAAACTCTAAATCTCTAGTGATGTGTCCATGATTAATCAGATTCTGTGTTTAAACTTAATCTATTTAATCCATTTCAGAATAACAGAAAGTTTCTATTGTAGTCCTGTGTCTAATTTGTGTAATATATAAAACATCAATGAACTTTTCCATGTCCAGACCATGGAGCCCTTACATCAGTAGTTTTTTTTTTGTTTTTTGACAAACCTTACATCAGTAGTTGAAAGCAGTCATTTATATGTAATTTCTAAGTGAGACTTGGGACATGTTGATCCAGTTTTTGCTTAATGTCTAAACTTATGGGTAATTTACTGATCATGCGTGCTAATTAATTCCTCTTGCAGGAAAATCATACATGACTGTAAGGGGTGATGTCTCAGAAGTCCAGAAGAGCAGTTTAGTTGATTTCTTAACATACAAGCAATGTATAGAATTAGTCTTAAGGAATTCAAGAAAGTTAGTTGAAGTTAGTTGTGTCAGTTTTTCTGTTAAATGACATTTACGATATTTAGAAGTTATAAATACTTGTATTCTCAGAAGTTGTATAGATCAATACTCAATAAAAATTCAACAAACTACTGAGTTTTTCTCATCAATTCTTCTTTCCTGTTTTCTCTGCTTTCTTGAAGTAAACTTTCTCCTACTATGATTTCTTTCTTTCTATTCTTTGTTCTTTTAGCCACATTCATTATCGTAGTCTTCAGTTCTTTAATGATAGATAGATAATAACAAAAAAGTGGTATCAGGGCTAGATTCTTAAGAGATTTGTAAAGGTATAAACAAGGTTCTTGGCTTAAGAAGATCAACTCTTTTTGAATTTGGTTGTGACTGCGTGAGAGATTTACTCAGAGATGGCTGAGAGTTTATCTCAGGGTCTACAGCCTGTAATCTTCAATGGAGAAGGGTATCAAATATGGGCAATCAAGATGGAGACATACCTGCAAGGATAGGATCTTTGGGAGCCTATTAATGAAGACTATGTAGTCGAGGTTCCAACTGAAGATGCTCCAATTGCTCAACTAAGATGGCTAAGGGAGAGGGTGACTGAGAAGGCTTGAGCTAAGTCTTGCTTGTATCAGTCAGTTGCACCTTCAATCTTTGCTCGAATCATGGGTCTCAGCTCTGCAAAAGAGATCTGGGATTTCTTGAAAAATGAGTATGAAGGTGATGAGAAGGTGAAACATATAAAGGTATTTAATCTTTTGAGAGAATTCGACAAAATGTAGATGAAGGAAGATGAATTTGTCAAGAGCTATAGTGAGAGGTTGATTCAACTTTTAGATCAGATTAGGCTCTTAGGAGCTGAGTTTAAACATGAAAGGTTGGTTTAGAAGTTTTTGGTGTTTGTACCTAAGAAATATGAAGCTATCATAGTCTTACTTGAAAATTCCAAAGATATTGCACAAATCAAACTTGCTAAAGTTGTGAGTGCTTTGCAGGCTCAAGAGCAAAAACATCTTATGAGAAGGATAGAAGCCACTGAAGGAGCATACAAGGCCTTTACTAAGGCAAGGAATCAAGAAAAGAACAAAAATAACAGAAACAAGACTGGCTCAAGCTCTCAAAATGTGCAGACTTACTAAAAAGATGCTAGCAAGAATGTAGGAGGAGACAAGTCAAACAAGTATAATCCTTGTCCTCACTGTGAAAAATCAAATCATCTGGCCATTAGGTGTTGGAAGAGACCAAGTGTGGTGTGTAAGAAGTGCCATCAAAAGGGACATATGGAGGCAATATGTAAGAAACAAGCTACTTAAGCTGCTGTAAATATGTAGGTTGTTGACGAAGAAGAGCAACTTTTTATTGTCATAGGTGATCTAGCTGAAGCATATCCATCTAAGTGGCTAATAAATAGTAGATGCACGAGTCATATGACTCCAAATCCAAGACTATTCAAGTTTTTGGATCAGAATGTGAAGGCAAATGTGAAGTTGGGAAATGGAGATTGCATCCGAGTTGAAAGGAGAGGGGTGGTTGAGATCTCTACCAAGAATGGAGTCAAGATCATCCCTAATATGCTATTGGTTCCTAAGATACAACACAATATCTTAAGTGTGGCCCAATTGATTGAAAGAGGTATGTCAGTATACTTTGAATCTGAAGTGTGTAACTGTTTGATAAATCAGGGCAGAAAATACTTAACACCAAGATGAATAAAAGTTTTTCTATGAGACTAGAAGAGATATAACACAAGGCACTAGTGAGTAATATAGTTGAGTCTGATCTTTGGTATAAAAGACTCGGACACTACCACATGAAGGGGCTGGAAGCAATGTGGAAGAAAAGTATGGTTGATGACCTACTAGCCCTCTCATTTTGTCATTTAGAATGTAAGGTCTGTATGTTGGGTAAGCAAACTCGTGCTCCATTTATTAAGTCAAGCTGGAGAGCTAATGAGAAGCTTCAATTATTGCATATGAACATATGTGGTCTAATGCCAGTAAAATATTTGAATGGGAGCAGATATTTCTTGCTAATAATTGATGATTTCTCAAGGTATTCCTGGATATATTGTCTTAAAAGTAAAGACGAAGTTGCAAAGATGTTTAAGGAGTATAAAAATTTGATTGAAAACCATACAGGATTAAGCAGCAAGTGTTAGGCCCCAATTTTTTATTATTATTTATTAAGTATGATTTGAATGATTTTTATGATTTTGCTAAATAAATTATTTTATTTGGAGTTTAATTATTATGCCAAAGGTAGAATTAAATTAGTGTATGATTAAGGTTTTAGATTATGGCTTAAGGTTAGAAGTTGGATTAAATGAAAGAATGGGTAGAATTGGAAGATCACTTAAGTCTAAAGGTCATAAGGCTTATGTTAGAGGGCAAAAGGGACATTTGATGATGGTTATAGTGTAGAATTAGAAGAAGAAGATTTTGACTTGTTTGAGAAGAGGGAAGCATCGTGGAAGAGGGAAAAAGAAGAAAAGAAAGAAGAAAGCTAAGGGTTTTTGGTGATCTTGAAGAGTTTGAAGAATTTGGAGCTTAATCAAGTTATGTTTTAAATATCATGAGTATGGTTATATGAAGTTGATGTGTGTAGAGAGTTGTTGATGAATGGTGTATAGAAATGCTTTAATCTTTTAGGGTTAAGGATCAAAGATAGATTATGATGTATTTGTGAATAATTTGGGTTGAAATAGAGTAGAGAATGAAGTGGATATAAAGTAGAAATGATGGTTGAGGTTTAAGACGTGCTAGTTGTAGATGTTAGAAGTCAAAATTTTGGAAAAATGAAGTGTCTCCATCACCTCTATCAAAGTTCGCAGCGACCAACATTCCTCACCGTGGCGAACTCTTATTTTTGGGCGAACTTTTTCTTTCTGGAAAAATTTGTCGCGGCGAACATTTATTAGTTCGTCACGGTGAACTTTTCGGCACTAAACATACTTCGGTAATTTGAGCATAACTTTTTTTGTAGTTATCTAAATGAAGTGATTTTTAATTTAGAATAAACTAGAGACATAGGGCTATAAGTTTTGTGAAGAAATGAAGTTTAAATTCAGTCTCTAAGGATATCAATGTTTTGATGGAAGTTAAGTATAGAATATTGTTTCAACATAAGGACAATCCCAACATGTTTGGAGTATAACCTTTTGAATTTCTAAACCAAATTGAATGATTTTGGTGTCATTGGAAACTTAAGACAATGGAGAATATGTTGCTAAAAGGAAGTGTTGTCAAATTCCTTCATTTATCTGATCATAATGATCATGGAAAGGCTGACCTGAAAGTTTAGATTTTGAAAGGGTTATAGTCAATTTTATCGTTTTTATTATTGAAGCTTCATGAATTTCCTTTAAATGTTGTTTGAATGAGAACTTGGTTTGTTATAGGAAACCAAGCAAGCCCTGTCCAAGAGCAGGAGGAAAGGCAATTTTAAACTTGGAATCCAAGCGAAATTATGTGAGTAATGTATTTATATTTATTGTGTAATTAGGTAAATTCTTGCCTATGTGTGTGTATGTGTAACTTGCTTGATAGTGAATTATGTAATTGATGAAAATGCATTGTGATTTATGAATTTGATCAAGTTATGCCATTGAAACAAGTCATGACATATTGTTTGAATGAAAAGATAGAAAAGCATGAAAGTATGAGCATATGATAAAACGATTATGTGCTTCTGTTTGGGCGAGAGCGGAATCATTCTGTTCATCACGTGCAAGTCGACAAGAGCCTTCTCCCAGTTGCCCGCTTGTGACATATGAGCTCCGAAAAGGACTTATTCTATTCTTGATGTAGACTTTGATTTCACCATTCTGTTTCTATGGAACTCTCGAGCCATTTGTTTGTGCATTGCATCTTTAAATTGTTAAGCATGATATATGTGCTCGTTATGCATAATGATTAAAGCCTATGTTATAAATTGTGTGATGACATGCTTAATTATGAGTTTTTGAGTTAATTTGATAATGCTTGAATTGTTAGATATATATATACATATGCTTGAATTTGTGGCTAATTATTGATGGCTATAAATATATTAGCCACTGAGCTGTGTAGCTCACCCACTTTTCCCTCTTTAGGTGCGGAACAAGACAACAGTTGATCCTTGCAGGGCATCGAAAACTCCAAGATAGTTAGAGACTTTTGTACTAAGTTAGTGACTATTTTTGAATAGCTTTATAGGCATATCAATATTGAGCATCATTTTGTGTTTGTATTAAGTTTGGATATGTATGATGTTATGTAAGTAAAGTTTGTTTAAACTCTTTGGTATTGTAATGACATGAGGAATTGAAGTTTCTTTTGTGTGTGAGTATGTTTAGCTTGTGGTTAGATTTGAATATATGTGTTTGCTTAAAAATGTTTGTGAAATTTCAGATTCTGAGTGTTTCGCCGCGACCAACTTTTCTGAAGACGTCTTCGCCACAGCGAAGAATGACTTACGCCGCGGCGAACCTTTTTGAAGGCGTCTTCGCTGCGGCGAACTTCCCTTTACTGCCACGTTGAGATTTCCTTTAAATGAATTGTGTTCCACCCTTCATTCATACCACCCTCACGCGACTATCCCGAATGGTCTTCTCAGAATTCGTCTCAAGACCCAGGTTGGGTATCTGTTGGTATCCGAATCAATTGTTGGGTTCTGAAAACGGAGTCCAACAATAAGTCTGTTAGAACAAACAATGGCTCATAATTTATTTATGTCAAATGCCAATTGATTTGGCAAGATGCAAGTATCAAGCACCAGCTAATCACACCCAACACTCCTCAATAGAATGGAGTGGTGGAGAGGAGAAATAGAACAGTGGTGGAGATGGTGAGTTGCATGCTCAGAAGTTGTACATATCAATACTCAATAAAATTCAACGCACCATTGAGTTTTTCTCATCAATTCTTCTTCCCTGTTTTCTCTGCTTTCTTGAAGTAAACTTGCTCCTACTACGATTTCTTTCTTTCTGTTCTTTATTCTTTTAGCCACGTTCATTAGCATACTCTTCAGTTCTTTAATGATAGATAGATAAGAACAACAATGAGACGCATAATTCATCTTCATACGTTAAGACATTCTTGAAGATATCATCCTTGACATACCTGATCCTCCAGCTTGTAGAATGTGTTGACAAGGACGAAGTCAGCTTGGTCCAAGTTAGAGAACTGTTCCAAATACATCTCCAAGTTAAGCGGGTATGATCCTGGGACGCCGATGATCATTGGCATGTCGCGAAGCTCAAACAGTGGCAACCCTGGAATCGAAATCGGCGTCGAAGAAATGGGCAACTCCAACAATTTCCGATGAACTCTGTAGTAAATGTACTCAACAGAACATGGTTGAGTGAAAAATGTCGCGACAAATAAGCCGAACTGTTTAGCCACATCTAGAGCCCATGGCATGAAAGGTTCGTAGATTAAACACGTGATAGGGTTCAAAGAGTTCTCATATTTTCTGATGAGCCCAGCAAGTGTTTCGGAGCCGACATCTCTTAGACTTGTGAAATAGGATTGATGGCTGTCAACTGAGTTATATGATGCAAAAAGGTCTCCATCGAAGCCGTCTGATATTACATCAAGGTGCACAGTACCAATAGACGAGCCAAGGTTCATTGACTTGGACATGGCAAGAGTTGTTACAAGGGTGGCTTTGAGGCCTTTGGAGACCAAACGCTTGGAGAATTGTAGCATCGGGTTGACGTGGCTTTGTCCCGGGAACGGGAGCACTAGAACATGCCCGTGGACCTTCTCTTCCATCTTTTCACTCTCTTTTTCTCACAGCTTGAACCTCCTTGCAGGGTTCGAGGTTAGGTTAAAGCATCACAACGAGGACTTCCTCGGTATATTTAAGGACTTGCTCGGAAATTTTATGGAGACAACTTGTTCGATCAAGTGGGAATATGATTCGGTTACTTAGGCGGCAATGGTTTGACTCGAGCTCATTTGCCAAGTTGTCTATTCAAATTCCGATGAACTCTAAATATAATCAACTTTAACAAATTCCGATGAACTCTTATAATAAATATACTCAACTGCACATGATTGAGTGAAGAAAACAAAACAGCAGGTAACCTAAAAATTGTCTAGATAAAACAAATTGTTCCGATGAACTCTTATAATAAGTATACTCAACAGCACGTGATTGAGTGAAGAAAACAAGTAACTTAAGTATTGATCAGCAACATCTAAGCCCCGAGGCATGAAGTACTCGTAAACTCAGCAAGTAACAAGGTGGAAGAGCATTGTATTTACTCGTGAGATACGGAATTGATAAGATATAAGGGGAGAATTTTATATTACATCTTATTTTATTTTAAACAGTAAAAATAAACTATTTTTAATTTGAAAGGTTTAAGATAAAATATAAGACGATAAATAACATTTTATAATATTATATTATGAATCCTTTTATCAAATAATAGTTTACTATATTACAATATCAACTTTTTTATCTCTCCCAAACAATAATTTTCTAATATCATATTTATTTATATTCTATTACATTATAAACCACTTTATTTCATTTTAACGTCCAATTAAATATAGTCTTAAAAGTAATAAATAAATAAATATGTGAAACGATAGTTTTAATATACAAAATTATTAGATCATTATTTATATGTAGCCCAGCCCTAAGGGTAGAAAGGGCATTTGCCCAGGGCCTACACATGATCTTCCTCTATTTTGCCTTATTTTATTCATTAAAATGCATACTCTTAATACTTATAAAGAATATAAAGAAACAAAATATGGGCCATTTTTACTTTACCCAAGACCTATAAAACATTAATAAATATGCATTACACTCCACCAAATCACTTACAAAATTCAGAAGTTCACAAAGAATACGCTGGAACCAAATTTGGTTCAACTCCACAATCATAATGCCCCCATTTCACTCCATTGTGCTTTTTGGAATGTTGTACAAACAATAATGAGTTAATTACACATGACATAAGTCACTTCTCGAAATGCCCTTTCCACTTCTTTTGTCCAGTACTATTTTTTGCGTATTTCAAAAACACACAAAACCCATCTGGATACATGTTCATCTCAGAATTAGTTTTTTTTTTCTTTTTTAATTTCGTTTTCTTAAATTATTAATGAAATCTACTTTTTATTATTTCCCTTTAATTCTCTTAATCTTTTTTTAACTTAATACATATTTGAATGAATCGAAAATTTCTCAAATATGATTGGTAGTTTTAGTTACTCTAATGTGGTATCTTTTTTAAATAGTTCTTTTGTTGTTATTTTGTCTTGAAATTTGATAGATTCAGATGACGACTTGACCCGATAAACTCGTGGTGCGATCTAAATTGGAGAAAAATGAAAATCTGTGTTAAAAGCGAAGGGCTTGAGCGGCTAGGCCCGAACCCTGGACCTATTTTGATAAGACTAGTTTAGTTAGACCGATTTGATTTGGGACACACAAGGGATTTATTAACCCAAATGTAAGGGATTCTATCTGTATCGTTTTTTCTTTATAGTGAAAATTCTCTCTGTTCTTGCCCGAAGACGTAAGCATCATTGGTCGAATCTTATTAAATCATTGTGTCGTTTCTTCTTTATTTTCGGTGCTTAAGGTGTGTGATTATGCGCGTGATTATTATTGCGATTTGTCTAACATTTTTTTAATAAATATCATACATATTCTTTAGTTATCTTTTTCTGTAAGATTTTGTTTAGAGAGATTATTTCTGTCAATACTTTCATACAAATATTTGTTAAAAAGATTAAGGGATATAAATTATTAAGTTAAAATTTCACAATAACTCAAAATAAAAATTAAAAACAATTAATATATCAATATACCAGAGTGAGTTAATAAATTATTGTTTACAAAAAATCATATATGAATTATTCATCCTTTGAAATAAAATTTATAAAAAATGAATTTTAAACACAATGCAATATATATAATCAACTGAATCACCATTTTGTAGGTTTATATGACTTTGTCAATTCAGAGATAGATTTTTCACAAATCACATGAGCAATTTAGAACTTGGATACTATCATTGTTGATAAATTGGAAAATATCAAATTAAAAAAAGCTGTAGTTGTAAGGAGAACATATTATATTGCAAATAATAAACTTCGGTTTAAGCACGGACTGTTTCCTTTTCTGGTGTAGATTTAATAACTAGTTTTGAATAATATGAGTTAAGAGATGTAAAAAAACCTCATTTATTATAGGATAGACAATACTAGGTAAGTTGAGAGAGTCATTAACACAGGTTTCTAGTTGATCAACCTTGAAAGCAATTCATCAATGTTCCTGTCATAACTTCCACCTTCACCAACTGCTTCTATAGACAACTCTCTCCATTTCTTAGCATTGTCTTTTATCTCTCTCCCCTTTTGGTCTCCTTCCATAACTTGCTTTATGCATCTCTCGATTTCTTCTTTCTTGACAATTCCATTAGCTTCATCATCATCAACCTTCACTCTAATTCCCACCTTCCATACGTCTTCAACAAGCTTAGCATTTGTGGGTTCGTCACTCCACACTGGCATTGCCACCATTGGCACTCCCAAGCTCAAGGCCTCTATCGTCGAGTTCCAACCACAATGTGTCAGAAAACATCCCACGGCTTCATGTGATAGTATCTTCACTTGATTACCCCAATTTACTATTAGTCCCCTACTGGTTTCAACCACCTCTTCTTTGAAAGCTTTTGGTAACTTTGCCTCCTCTAAAGGCCTAATCAACCATAAAAAGTAGAAATTGCTTTCCTTCAAGCCATAAGCAAGTTCCTCCAATTGCTTTTCACTTAGTTCCACCAGGCTACCAAAGGCCACATACACAACTGACCCTATGGGCTTAGTATCAAGCCAATTGAAGGTCTTTGATTTATCTGCTGCCCAGAAATCAAGACCATAATTTTCATCGCCTTGAATACGCTTATCTAAATAAAATGACGGAACCGTGGGTCCAATAGTTAATAGAGGGCAGTCCTGTGACATCATGTCCACCGCCTATTAGAACAAATATAGTTAGTTGGCGTGATCCTTTTTCAAGATATACTCTTGTCTCTAATGATGAGACATCCTTCAAGCCTTTTTAATAGATTGTATGCAGAATCAATTTTCATATCTCAAGCCATCCTTGAAAATTTCATGGTTAACGTACCTGTTCCTCCAGCTTGTAGAATGTGTTGATAAGGACACAGTCAGCTTGATCCAAGTTGGAGAACTGATCCATAAACATCTCAAAGTTAAGCGGGTATGACCCTGGGACACCGATGAACATTGGCATGTCACGATGCTCAAGCAATGGCAATCCAGGAATTGAGATCGGCGTCGAAGAAATGGGCAACTCCAACAATTTCCGGTGAACTCTGTAGTAAATGTACTCAACAGCACATGGTTGAGTGAAAAAGGTTGCGACAAATAAACCGAACTGTTTACCCACATCTAGGGCCCAAGGCATGAAAGGCTCATACACTAAACAAGTAACGGGATTCGAAGAACTCTCATATTTCCTGATGAGCGCAGCAAGTGCTAGTGAGCCGACATCTCTTAGACTTGTGTAGTAGGATTGATGATTATGGATCGAGTTAGATGATGCAAAAGGGTCATCATCGAAACCGTCTGATATTACGTCAAGGTGTACAGAGCCAATGGATGAGCCAAGGTTCATTGACTTGGACATGGCAAGACTGGTTACAAGGGTGGCTTTGACACCTTTTGAGACCAAACGCTTTGAGAATTGTAGCATTGGATTGAGATGGCTCTGTGATGGGAATGGAAGCACTAGCACATGCTCATTGATCTTCTCTTCCATCTCCACTCTCTTTCTCTCACAGCTTCAGACTTATTGCAGGGTGTGGGCCAAATTACATGACCAGGAGTTCTTTGTACGTTTATAGTGAAGAGTAAACTGGGAAACGTTTGAAGGAAACGGACACGCACATGGAAAAAGATATTACCTGACAAATAGGATTGCTAACTTTACTCTTTGCTAACTCATACAATGTGGATAAGTATTGATATAGATTGTCTTTCTTCATGGTTTGAATGCCAAGTGTAGTATCCTGTGATACGAAGGCATCCACTGTTATTTGTCATGGGGCAGAGTAATGTATTAATGGAAGATGTGAGAAGTCACACAATGAATCACCAGATTTTGAATATTGGTGCTGAGTGGATTGCATGGTGACTTCGTAGATCTTGAATTTGATTTCAAATGATATTATTAAAGCGTTCTTACACATAACTTCTGCAAAGGAATTGTGGGAAGAACTGGAGGAAAGATATGGAGAATACAATGGTCCATTGCTATGCCGCATTCAAAGAGAGATAAGTTCAATATCTCAAGGAAATTTATCTGTAGCTAAATATTTCACAAAACTGAAGAAATTGTAGGATGAATTAACCTAGCTAACATCACTTCCTCAATGTAAATGTGGAGGAGGGAAACAAATTGCAAAATTTGAATCTAAATACAATGTAATGCAATTTTTGATGGGTTTGAATGAAATTTATGATTGTGTGAGAATTCAAATTTTGATTATGGATCCATCGCCTAGTGTAAACTAAACATATTCAATGGTGTTAAGAGTTAAGACAAAAGTAAGCAAGCATAAATTTCACAGATGCAGTAGAGAATGCAATGATGATCAGATCACAAGGAAACAAATAAGAAGGAATAGGTTCAAGAAAATCTGTGACGAAGAGAAAAGAATCAATTGATAAGTCAAAGTTACATTGTAATTATTGTAACATGCATAGACATACAAAAGAAACTTGTTTCAAAATTCATAGATATCCATAGTGGTTTAAGGAATTAAATGAAAAGAAGAACGAAGAAGGAAAGAAGTCATATGTGAATATCTGGTTAACGAAGCTAATGAAGTAAATTGAGAAATCTTAAATGGAGACTGGAAATCAAATATTTTAGTTACGATACAAAAACAGATTGACAAGTTCTTTAAAGGAAAAGGAAAAGGAAAAGTAGAAGCTGAAAAACATATAGTGAATTTCTCATACTTTGATGATTTTACAGGTATAGCTCTTAATCATATTATTAGTTTGCTTGAGTTAACTGAGTTTGGCTCTTAAATAGTTAACATAAGAGCCTCGAACCACGTGTTTGTAGACCTGAAATTGATGAAAAACCCTTCTTTCATGAATGATTGTACACTTGTTCATTTACTAGATGGATCTATTAAGCTTGTTCATCACATAGGTGATGTTCAGCTAAATGGAATATTAACCTTAACTGATTAATTGCATATTCCTTCTTTCAAATTCAAACTTTTATCTATCAATAAACTCACCGTTACAACTTATGCGAAGTTTAACTAGTAACTTATTTTTTGCATAATATAAAACCTAATAACTGGTGAAGTTCTTACAGTAAGAAAAGTGATAGGACGATTGTATATTCTAGTTTCAGCTTTTATCATCCTGAAATCATAAAACAGTAATACTTAAAATTGTACCTAAGTCTCTTTGTTAACTTTATAAATACCATTGATCCTTGGCATTAGCGATTAGGACATCCATCTATAGATGTAATGAAGCATTTGAATATAATAAATGATCTTTTTACTGAAAGGAAATATTCATGTGAAGTCTGTCATTTGCCCAAATAGAGTAGAAAACCTTTTCAAACTAGTACCATTCATTTGATCAAATGTTTTAAACTTGTTCATGTTGATTAAAGGGTCTTCACAAACTTGATTCAATCAATAGAAATCATTATTGTTTGACCATTATGGATTATTTTGGTATAAACACACGGACTTTTTTGCTTAAGCATAAATACCAAACCATTCAAATACTTCACACCTTCTTCAACCTAGTCAAAAACCAGTTTCACATATTTGTTAAAATCATAAGGATAAACAATGCTACAGTATTTATTGGTATATCTTGTACATCTTTATTGTGTACTTTAGGCCACTACAACGGAAATGAGGAATTGCGACCGAATATTTCCGACGGAATGAAAACCGTTGGAAACAGCGACCGAAAAAACATCAACGTCGCAGATTTTGGTGGTCAGCGAATGTTTTTCCGACCGAAAACATTTCGGTCGGAGAATTTGGTCAATTGTTTTCCGACACGTAATTTCCGTCGGAAAACACGTCGGTGAAATACGGCCCCTTCACTTAAGTGTTTAACCAAAACGACGTCGTTTTGATCTTATATTAGGGCTGCGTCTGCCTTCTTCTTCCTCTCCCCCGCAGACGCAGCCTTCTTCCCCGCAGACGCTCCCTTCCTCGCCATTCTTCGATCCGTCTTCTTCCTCGCTGGTCGCCGCCGGTTGCTGGTCGTCGTTCGCCGGTTGCTGCTCGTCCTTCGCCGCACGCCAACGTCGCCCCTCCTCCTCCTCTCCGACAGCTCCGTAAGTCATGCTCCCTCCCCTCTTTAATTTCTCAGATCTTTGCATTACGGGAATGATGAAGCTTTTTATGTTTTTATATGGAAAGTATTCCTGTAGTTATATGTGAATGGTTGATTTCTCTTATATACATCTGTAAATTAAAAGTAATTTTTTGTTGTAATTAAATGTTAATTATTGTGGTTATATGCATCTGTAAATTATACATTGATTGTTGCTGTAGTTTTATGTTAATTATTGCTTTTATATGCACGTGTAAATTATATGTAAATTGGTTGAAAGTGTTGAAAATTTTTCATAAATGAGCTTAAATTGAGAGGTTTTAAGCCAATGAGCATTTATTATTATCACTATTATGTAAATATCATAAATAATAGATGATTTTAGAACTTACGTTTGTTATACATGCCAAGACTATAAGTTTTAAATTAGGGGCAGTGAGATGATAAAGACACTTAGATTAACCATTGTTAAGCCTTTGTCTATGATTTTATCATACCTCTTTTTATCCTTTAGGTGTAACAAATTAATTTTAAGCATTAAAGTTTCGTTTGGATTATTTCACCCATGATATTGATCAATATTTGTAGTCTTCTATTAATTTTTTACCCTATAGGATTTTATTTACTTCACAATATATATAATTATTTGATTTGACTAATAAGTATGAAGAATGAGGAAAGGTGTGGGATTATGCATTTGATATTATATGTTCTCATATGTAACTTATCAAAAAATTTGTATATTCCCGTTGTTATTAAAAAATTTAAAAGTAATTTAAAAGGAAGTAAAATTTGTACTTTAACATATTAAAGTTATAAGGAGAAACAAAAGACACGTAAAGTAGTTATGACACCAAAGATAATGCAATTCACCATTGCTAATCTTATGTTCGATTTGCCTCCTAATTTTGATCTTTTGTTTGAAAAATTGAACTATGGTCCAAGATGCATTACTCTTAGGTGAGATGATCCAGAAATTTACATTCCTTAGATAAAATGCATGTAGTTATATTTCAAAGTTCTTATTTATCATTGATGAACCTCTAAATTATCTTAATCATAAACTTTATTTCAATTGTAATAGACATAATGCCTAATCCTACTTCATCTTTAGGAAGCTAAGGATCACTCTATTTGAATTTGTCTAATGAATGTTTAGTAGGGTTTTATAATCAAAGAAATCTTCTTATTGACCTCTTAATTGTATTAAATGCTAATAGGGAGTATAAGGAACAATATATATGAAGTTATTCAGGATAAATTTTATAAGTTGAACTCTCCCTACTTGAGAAACACATGCATCTATAGCTCTAACTAGCTATCTTTTTTTTTAACTTTTTAAAGAGAGGAAGATAGTTAGCATTTGAGGGTCTTCTTGAGGTGATTCAAATATTTGATCACGTAATTTTTAAGCAAATAAGTTGAAGAACCAAATAGCAAGGTATTAGGAACTTATGGACAAAAGCCGTTTACTCATTCCATTATTGATTGTTAAACTGGAAAGATGTTTAAAAATGTTCATTGCAGTTATTACAGTACTTAGGGAATTGGAATCAATTGTTAAGAAGAGTATGAAATAACCTACAAAAATGTTCATTGCAGTTATTAAAGTATGAAATTACCTATATAATGTCATTTTATAGATCTTATAAGCATTATAAAAGCTTCCCACTTAGCCATATACATTGGGATGTAATTACTTATAATGCGATGTGCTTACTGGTTGAGATAGATGTGTGTTTCTGTTGCAGGGGGACCCTTATTTTTTAAGGGGGTGTCCGAATTATAGGGGAAATGCTGCCGAAATTTTTTTAGGATCCTCGTCATAGCTCGTTTTTAAATTAGAACATGAGCGCGGTAGTTTAATTATGTGAGGATGATAAATGTTTAGCATTTAGTATACTATGTCATGCCTTGCGTAAAATATTTGGAATGAGGGTTTCACTGATTTTTTTGTTATGTTTCAGTGCAGCGCTATCATCTTCGTCGTCGTGACGTTCGACATTGCCCGTGACAACGTGATTACGCAACATTTCTGTGCATTTCAATTTAGGTCAGTGGTTATGCTTTCGTTAGCAATTGTATTGCCTTTTTCAATTGCTTGTTGCACTGACTAGAATCAATTACACCCATAATTGGTTGGATGTTGTGTACAATGAATATCTCTTAACCTTGCAATAATATAATTTCATATGCTTATGTTAAATTGATTAGGAAGGATTAATTTATTAGAATAGGAAACAAAGTAGGAGGAAGATGGGCGAGAGCAGAGTTGCATCTAGTTTCTCTTGCTTTTAATTGCTTTCATATCTTGATTTTGGTTACAAATCTGTATGTTTTGATCCAAATTAGTCACCACCATTGACTAATTTGTCACAACCATTTATTTGCGATGATTATCTTTTGTTTATCACTTTCTACTGTTTAAAGTTATTCATGATTATCTTTTGTTACTAACTTATATATTAAACACATGTTGTACGGAGATCTGTAGTTGCGATGTGCTTACTGGTTGAGATAGATGTGTGTTTCTGTTGCAGGGGGACCCTTATTTTTTAAGGGGGTGTCCGAATTATAGGGGAAATGCTGCCGAAATTT
>JAOTIZ010000201.1:3897751-3911508 GCA_027123425.1 Erythroxylum panamense
CTTCCCTTTCTAGTACAGCAGCATCTGCTCGGCCATCGCAATCTCATGATGTATCGGAGCTCCGGGCCACAGTGGACACATTGAGGGAGCAGCTAGTTAATCAAAATGAGCAACTGGTTACTCAACATCAGCAGCATATGGAGGACATAGCTAAGGTGCGGGAGGAGATTAGTCTGCAGATGAGAGAACAGCTGAGAGCAGAGATGAGTCAGCAGTTGAGGGAGGAGATGAGGATGGAGCTAGAGCAGGTTTCAAAAATGAAAGAGTCGCTGGACCAGCTGGAGCAGGCAGCTAAGAGGAGAGAGGAGCTGGAGCGGCTTACTCAGATGAGAGCGGAGGTGGCGCAGATGACCGTACAAAGACAGCACGCGGAGGAGATGGCTAAGCTTAGGCAGGAGATGGAAATGTTAAAGAGGGGGGGCACAGTTCAGAGCACCCATGATCACCACAACATTAGCATAATTTTGTCATTTGTTTGCAATTAAAAAACATAAGAGATTTTTTATTTCTTATTTTTAAAATGTTGAATTAAATTCTTCATATTTTATTATTTATTAATTTTCTCATAATTCATACTATATATACAAATGAACATATTATGAACAACTAATATAACGCAACATTAATAAATACAGTATGCATATAACATAACATTATTATAACAAAAAAATAAAAAATAAAAGAAATTTGTTTGTACCGACGGAAAAGTTTCTGTCGGTAACTAAGTTAGGTTTTTTCCGACGGTAAATGTAAACCGTTGGAAAATATGACAGCCGATTCCTTCCCCATACCGACGGAACATATGACCGTAGCTAAATATCTCCGACGGAATATTTGTTGCCTGTTCCGTCGATAATTACATACCGACAACAACGTCCCGTCGTCAAGTCCGTCGCAAATGTGCGACGGATTATTTTGGTCGGTAATTTTACCTTCGGACAGATTAACGACCGAATTGTTCTCCTCCAATTTCCGTCGGTGATCACATTCACCGACGGTTTTTCCCACATTTACTGACGGTAATGTCCGTCGGTAATAAAGTGATTTGTTGTAGTGGGCATTATTCATTAGAAAACATATGTTTATACCTCTCAACATAATGGAGTTGTAGAATGAAAATATAGACATTTGTTGCAAGTTATAAGGTCTTTGATGTTTCAATCATATGTTCCAATTCATTTTTAGGGTGAAGTCAATCTCACAACTACCTATATCATAAATAGACTTCCTTCATCAGTTATGTCCTGTAAAACTCTTTATCAAATCCTCTTTCATAGAAACCAGATTATTCCTTTCTCAAAACCTTTGGCTGTTTATATTTTGCCTCAAATACATTTCCTCATAAAGATAAGTTTGAACTTAGAGCGTTCAAAACTATTTTCATTAGTTATTCAGTTGGACAAAAAGACTATAAGTTGTATGATCTGGATTTACAAAAGATTGTTATTTCCAAGGATGTCATCTTTTATGAAAAAATCTTTCCATTTTAAAACATTGTTGCAAATGTACTAGTGTTCCTTTACTTGTAATTTGCCCATATTTAGATGATGTAGTTACTCTTTTTCATTCTAATGAAGTTTCTCAAACTAATCCTATTTTTGTTCCTAAACCTAATTCTTCCTTAGACCATACAACACTTGCTCATACTAAAACTCCAAATTAAACATTAAAAAATGACAAACTTCCTACCAGGAAAAGTGTTAAACCAAAGCAAAAGCCCCTATGGATGAAGGATTTTGTTTCATATTAAACACAATCTTCCTTATTCTCTAAATATGTTGTGAGCACTCATCAATAATCTCCACACACACCACCAAGATATCCCTAGTTTATTTCTTCACACTATCTACTACATACATGTCATTTTTGGCAAATATGTCAAATATTAAAGAACAAAGTTCATATTATCACTTGTTGCTAAAGTGGTGACAGTCAAAATATTCCTAGCTACTATCCTAAAGAAGACACGACATTTACATCAATTAGATTAATTGATGTCAACAATGCCTTTTTACATGGATATTTAAATGAAGAAATTTATATGGAGTCCCTACCAAGTTATACAAAAAAACCTGATGGAAAAGTTTTTAAATTAAAAAAAACATTGTATGGACTTAAACAGGCATCGAGACAATGAAATCAAGAGTTTTCTCTAAATCTTCATCAATTTGACTTCCATCAAATTGCTCATGAAAATTGTCTATATATCAAAAGAAAAGGTCAAACTATTTTAGTTCTAATTGCTACGTAGATGATATTATTCTCACAGGTGCTTTGGAAGATGATATTTATGTTGTCAAACAATTTCTTCATTAACAATTTACTATCAAGGATTTAGGCTTTGCAAAATACTTCCTTAATTTAGAGATTGCTCAATCATCTAAAGGAATGTATATTACTTAAAGAAAATATATTCTTAATATTTTAGAAGATTTTGGTCTCCCAAGTGCAAAGGCTAGACAAATTCCTCTTACAAAGACGTACGAATTTCATGTTAAAGATGCCCTGTTACTTATAGATTCAGCATCATATAAAAGGGATATTTTATCTTGCATCGTCTTCTTTCCATATTTCAGCATATTGTGATGTTGATTGGGCAACTTGTTCTATTACACGACATTCTCTTACAGGTTATTGTATTTTCCTTGGTTCATTTTTTATCTCTTAGAAAACAAAAAAATAACCTACAATATCAAAATCTCCTGTTGAAGATGAGTATCGCAACATGGGAGCAACAATTTGTGAATTATAGTGGATTACTTATCTTTTATAGGATTTTTAGATTCCTACTCAATTACCAATCTCTTTATATTGTGGTAATTAAGCAGATTTACATATTATTGTTGATCTTGTTTTTCATTAACAGATCATGAAGCATTTGGAAATTGATTGTCTTATTATTCAGGACACATACAAAACTGGTTTCATACATCCTCAGTATATTTCTTCTAAACAACATTTACCTGTTATTTTTACAAAATCTTTGCCAAGTTGGGTTTGTATGATTGGCACAAACCTCCAACTTGAGATGGGGTGTTACAGCTACTGAAGATATTGACAAAATATTTCCACATATGAAGCAGAATCTGAAATAGTTGAAACAAAGTAATAGTGTTAGTTGAGGAAGCAGTTTTGAAGTTGGAAGTTATTTTTTCAATTACAGAGTAGGTTATCTTGTAATGTAATTCAATATGGAGACTAAATATGGAATAAAAATAATTAATTCTAACTTATATGTAAAAACAAAATGATTATGAATAAAGTGTAAGAGAGACTAATTTTCCACACAGGGCATATAAGAAGAGGGGAGGATCGTGTGTGTATAAGTTTTATCTTATTTAAATAAATAATTTTTATGTTATAAATTATTATATATTGTTATTAGATATATAAATTAATCGCTATAATGACTAACTTTTGGACAGAATCAATTAATTGATTACTCACTTTCGACAACCTATATTTTTTTAGTGGGGTATCGACTAATCATACAAAAG
The DNA here is from genome assembly GCA_027123425.1 of Erythroxylum panamense. NCBI lineage: Eukaryota > Viridiplantae > Streptophyta > Magnoliopsida > Malpighiales > Erythroxylaceae > Erythroxylum > Erythroxylum panamense. Next base: position 3,901,249 of record JAOTIZ010000201.1, read on the forward strand.
GTCCCTTCTCAATTCCATTTTCTAATCAACCATTAAGTAATATATCCTAAACCTTTGATTAATGATTATATAAAGGTTATGAACAAGAGTCAATTATATTGATTTTAACAAAATTTGTGCTCTTATTGCTCAATCCGCACAGTACAGATAATATTGGCTTTAATTGCTCATAATTAATAACTAGTCAGTATATCAACTAAATGTAAATTTAAGTTTTCTTAATGGAGAAATTGTGAAAGTTGGTTGTGTTTTGCAGCCTAAAGGTTTTGTGGTGGAAGGATAAGAAGAAAAGGTATACAAATTGTATAAGACACTCTTTGAGCTTAAGCAAGCTTCACGAGTTTAGAATGGTAAAATTGATACATATTGCACTCTTTGAACCTACTCTACATGTTAAATTTGAAGGAGTTGATTTCACTATTATGTTTTTAAATGTTGATGATATTATTGATGTTGGAAATTTTATGGTATTGTTGAAGAAATTTAAGAAATCCATGAAGCTTACTTTTGGAAAGTTAGATTTGAGTCCTTACATTATTTTTTGTGTTTAGAAGTGGTGCAAGATAAGAATGATATTTTTATTTGTCAACATAAGTATGCAGTTGATTTATTTAAAAAAATAATGATATGATGGGTTATAAGCCAACAAAGATGCCATTGAATGTAAATGAGAAGTTATCTTTGGATTATGGAGTAGAGAAAGTTGCAGAGAAAAAATTCAAAAGTTTAGTAGGAGGTATGTTATATTTAACTCACAACAAACTTGGCAATATTTTGTAAGTTAATCTAATTTTTAGGCTTATACACAATCGAAATAAACATCACTTTGGAGCAACCAAGAGATCCAATTCTCAGATACATTCAAGCAACATGAAATTTCTGACATTATGTACAAGAAGAGAGAAGCGAATAATCTTGTTTCTTTCATAGATAGTGATTAGGCAACTTATGCAAATCATCTAAAGAGCACTATAGGATTCATATGTGGCCTTAGGTCTAAAGCTATCCTATAAACTTCAAAGAAGTAGAATTGTACAACCTTGTCAATTACGGAAGCTGAATGTAGCAACAGTATCCATTGCATGTTTTACCATTTAGATGAGAAGAATTTTGGAAGATTTGAGGCACTAATAAATAGAATATAGACTAATTTATTGCGACAAGTCTGCAAATTCAATGTTTAAGAATCCAATTCAATGAGGAGAACAAAGCACATTAAGACTCGGTTCCATTTCGTTTAAGAGTTAGTGAAAGGAGGAGATAATAATGAGCTATTTTTCTACCGTTATATAACCTGCAAACATCCTTGCAAAAGCTTTCGCTGAAGAAAAATGTCAGGAATTTAAGTAAATGATAGGAGTTCAGTGCCTATTGAATTAAGGAGGAAAACATTAATATTCAATTCAATATGGCTATTATAATTTTGATTTATTTTCTGATCTAATTATCATTTGTTGTTAGTAAAATAAGGAGTTGTTAATTTTTTTATATTCAGTTGGCTGTCTCAGACCCATATATTGTCCATCAAATGTTTTTTTATTTGTTATTAGGAAATAAAGATAAAAGCTTATCTTTCCCTTATTATGAATTGTGCTTTCTTTTGTTATAATTTTTTGACATATCAATCAAAAAATTAGTAATGACACTAGCATCTATTAAAAGTTCTTCTCTTAGGGTAACTTATGACTATGATAGATTATTTCCATAAGTAAGTTAAAACCTAACTCTAGACATAAGATATTTGAAGATGTCCTTTTCATCTCCACTTATTCCTTCATTATTCTCAGAAACAATGAGTTCATCAAGCTTTGATTTTATGTTTTCTAATAAATTTTATTATATAAAAATTTAGGTTAATTACAAAAAAATCTCAAACTTTACTTAATTTTGCAATTATAGCTCAAACTTTAAAAAGTGATAATTATCTACTTGATGGAACCATTAAGTTTGTTCACCATATAGTTGATATAAACTTAACAGACAAACTAACCTTAATTGAAGCTTTACATATATCTAGTTTTCAATTTAACTTGTTATCTGTCAACAATTTAATAACCACAGCATATATAAAATTCACCTTTTATCCATATTTTTGTGTTCTATAAGACCTAAAGACTAATGACATACTAGCAGTTGGAAAAATAATAGGTAGATTGTACATACTCGATCCTTCTTCTTTTAATCAACATATCATAGATTCCCACATTACTAAATCCAGTTGTTTTCCTTGTTCCTTTTCAAACAAAATTTATGTAGTAGATGGACTAGTTTGGCACAGTAGACTTAGACATCCCTTAAACATTGTAATTGCTCACATTTGTTCCATGAACAAGATTCATTTTGAATACCCAGAGGTTTCTGATATTTGTCCTTTGGAAAAAATGCAAAGACATTCTTTTTCCACTAGTGATATACATACAGTCAGATGTTTCGATCTCATTCATGTGGATTTTTTGGGTCCATATCATACTCATAGCATTAATGGTTAAAAAATTCTTCTTAACTATTGATGAGTTTAGCAAATGTACATGGACATTTTTGCTGAAATATAAATATCAAGTGCCTTCCATTCTTCAATCTTTCTTTCAAATGACCCAAACCCAATTCAATCTCAAGGTATAAAATGTTTGAAGTGATAATAGATCAGAGTTTTTGAATCAAGATTGTTTCTCGTTGTTTTCCAATAATGGAATTATACATCAATGATCTTGTGTTCATACTCCTCAATAGAATGTGGTGGTAGAAAGAAAACATAAACATTTGCTACAAGTAGCAAGAGCTTTTAATGTTTCAATCACAATTTTTTAATAAGTTTTGGGGAGATTCTATCTTTACTACTACTTACCTAATTAATCATTTACCATTTGTTAGACTATCTTGGAAAACACCGTATGAAATTCTTTTCCATCAACCACCTTCTCATAAACACCTTAGGAGTTTTGGGTATCTTTGTTTTGCTATAAACATCAACCCTGAGAAACGAAAGTTTGATACAAGGGCATAACGATGTGTTTTTATTGGATATAGTCACGGAGATAAGGCATATAAACTTTATGGTATCCAAAACCATAAAGTTCTTGTTTCTAGAGATGTTAGATTTCACGAAGATATTTTTCCTTATCATAAGTTACAAGAACTTACAAAAACTACTCCTCTACCTAAACTTTTTTATTTACTTGAATATAATGTTATTGATCCTTATGTTCATTCCACTGGTTTTCATACATATAATAATTCTTTTACTTCTTTGGACCCACCTACATACAAGAACCATCAATGATAATGCATGAGGAGTCACATTTTAGGATAAGTGACAAAGTTCGAAGACCACCTATGTGGTTGACTGATTTTGTTTCAAATACTATACAATCTATTCCTTTGTCCACTACTTGCAAAAGCCTCATGCCAAATACATTCCCTTATCATAAATCACCCAATTTTTCTACATCTTACATATCATTTTTAGTTGTAATGTCTAATATTTAAGAGCTATTTTCTTTTAATCAAGCTAGACTAAAGCAAGAATGGATAGAAACAATGAATATAGAGTTAAAAGTACTTAAGGACAATAAGAAATGGTAGTTGACAGAGCTACTATCAGGACAAAAAGCTATCGACTCAAAGTGGTTATATAAAGTAAAAATCAAACTTGATGGTATAATTGACAGGTGCAAAGCTAGGTTAGTTGCTAAGGGGTATAATCAAATTGAAGGAATTGATTTTGTAGGCAACTTCTCGCTTGTTGCAAAGGTAGTCATCGTTTGAATGTTCTGGGCTACTGTAGCAGCTTATTCATGGCCACTTCATCAACCAGATATCAATAATGCTTTTATTCATGGATATCTGGAATAAGAAGTGTATATGGTACCTCTTGAAGGATATGTTAAAGCTTAAAAACATCAAGTTTGCAAATTGTTTATATCGTTATATAACCTAAAACAAGCATCACGCCAATGGAATCATGAGTTCATGACAAAGTTGCAGAATATTGGGTTCATTCAATCTTCAAATGATCACTATTTGTTTATCAAGAAAACCAAATCTTATTTCCTAAGCTTAATTGTCTATGTTGCAGATGTTCTTCTTATAGGCTATTCAGAATTGAAGTATAAAAGGTGAAATAATTTTTTCATGACCAATTACTATAAAGGATCTGGGTTATGCCAGATATTTTTTAGGATTGGAGATTGCAAGGTTTATCTAAAGGATTTATGTCAATTAAAGAAAATATGCTCTATACATTTTAGATGATGTTGATTTACTTGGTTCCAAATCTACAGCTACATTATTACCAAAAGGGTATAAATCTAGTGCTAATAGTAAAAAATTATTAACTGATCCAGAGTCATACAAAAGTTTGGTGGGCAGGTTATTGTATTAACAATTGTCTTGTCCAAATCTCTCTTACGTTGTTTAACAGCTTAGTCGACTTGTTTAAACTCCTCAATCATCACATTGGGATGTCGTTATGCATGTATTATGCTATATCAAAGCTTTCCTTCAAAAGGTTTATTTTTCTCTTCCAGAAACTCATTCGAAGTTAAATCTTTTTGTGATGTTGATTAGGCCTCGTGTATTGATAACTAATTGGTTTTTGCATTTTTTTTGGTGGTTCCCTAATCTCATGGAAAATTAAGAACCAAAATATCATTTCTCATTCTGGAAGTTGAATATAGAAGCATGGGCACTTCAATTTGTGAGTTGCAATAGATTCTCTATCTCTTACATGATTTCCAAATTTCGGTTCTACTACTAATCTCTTTGTGGTGAGATATTGTAGTTGTTATCCATATAGTTATTATCCATATAACTTCAAATAATGTTTTTTATGAATGCACTAAGCACTTCGAAATTAATTGTCATCTTATACGAGGCAAATACAAACAAGAGTTGATTTTTGCACGCCATCTTCCTTCAAAGTTTCAGGTTTCATATTTGTTTACTAAATCTCTAGCAACACCTCTATTTTAGTAGTTTCTTAACAAGTTGGACTCGCGTGATATTCATCAAGCTCCAACGTGGGGGGTGAACAAATATTATACTGATATATTTAATATGTCCTTATGTACAAAGTTAGTTTTTTGGTAAGTATTCTATTAGTTAGTTACTAGATTGATTTTGTATAAAGACAACGATGAACTGCAACTGCAGAGTATGAGTGAATGAAATACTTTTTCTGATATCAATTTGTTCAAGAAGTTTAAAGAGGCTGCCAATGAACCAACTGTTAGGGGAACATCTTTGTCTATTTCAATTGATGCCTCTGAACGTGCAAGAAATTTTTTTGGGAATCTAATAATAGGAAATTTATTTACCTTATCCACCAAGTCTCATGTCATATTATCTTATAATCTTTTGTAAACTATCTAGAAAAATAATTTTATGTTCTTCTCTTTGATGGAATAGCCGTGGAATTCATTATCCTTTTCTCTTAAATTTAGAGATATAATTTAAATTATTTAAAAACTTCTATTTATTTTAACTCATCATTATTTCCATCATTGTCATAATTTAATATAAAATGTTTTTAAGATCTAATTAAAAATTTTATAACTAAGTTTGCAACCTTACTTCTTTCTCCTTACAATTATTCATAATAAGGTTATGGCTTGATCAACAATTATTACCTGTATGATTTTTTATTATTATTAGTTTCATTTTTTAAAAGTTTTTTATTCAACATATATTTGAATGAATTGGAATTTTTCAAATATCATTAGTAGTTTTATTAGTGTAAAGCTTGATTATTTCTGTCTCTTTGATTGAATAGTAGTGGAATTCATTATCCTTTTCTTTTTATTTATTGTTTTATCAATAAGAATTATTAAAATTGTCATTAATATCTTGTATGTGAAGAATATTTTTTGGTATAATTTAATTATATTTATATAATTTATCTTTTATATACAATGTTCAATCTTTTGAATTAATAATATAATAAATTTACAATAAAATATATCAATACATTATATAAAAATATATTGTTCCATAATATGCATTAAAAATGTAACAAACAATTTATCACAACATTGTATAACATTTGGTTAAAACGTTGCTAAAAACATTTGGCAATATTTCATAAAAATTAGCTAAAAATATTTGGCTTTCTTTTTAGAAATGTAGTTAAAAACATTTCACTACGTTTATGAAAATGTGGCTAAAAAAGTTTTGGCTATGTTTCTAAAAATGTAGCTAAAGACATAAAGCTATGTTTTAAAAACTTTTGGCTACGATTTTAAAAACATGGCTAATGGTATTTAGTTATGAAAATAAATGTAGCCAAAAACTATCGGTGATGATTTATGAAAATGTCACCTATAGTTTTTAGCTATGAATTTAGAGATGCTTTGGGTGAAAAAAAAGGAACATAGCTAAGACGTTTTTTGCACATTTAGATACGATCTTTTATATAGCCAAATGTTAACTTTGATATTGTGATTGTATACATCTTTTAGGTTTTTAAGTGGTAGTATATCTACCAATACTTCCATAGCAATATTCATCGAAAAGATCAAAGGGTATAAAATGAATACAAACATAAATGTAATAAGATACATTCATACAAAACATGTTTTTTAATAAAATTTCATCAATTTAAAGATAACTTGTTTACCAATTATAATAGTAATTTAGAATTTTTTGTGGTTATTTTTGTTGATAAAAATTCTATTTATTGAATAATATATAATTAATAAAAGCATAGTTATAAAGAAAATATATCATATTTTCATCCAAAAATAAACTTAAATTTCCTACAGAAATGAGAGCATTTAACATTCAACGGATTGATTTTTTATACAAATTCCACAAAATAATGAGTTAGTTTATACCTTATAGCCAATCAATTTGGTTGTTGTTTAGTGACAATATAATTTAAAGGTATTTTTTTTATCTTGTACATGTTTAGATATATATGATAAATGTTATATGATAACTATACATTGTAAATGAAATTACGATAAGATTGTAATAATAAGATTCATATTACATTTATGTATTACCCATAAATTATTCCTACTTATTATTCTATTAAGACAAGACATTAATAAAACGTAAAAAGACTAATACATATAATATTTTTCCTTATAAAGAAAGTAGACAATCTCATAGGCTAAAGTATAGAGATACCTAAACAAATGTGTGGATGTTTGTTAGAGAACAAGTTCACTAAATAGACTCGATATGAAAAATTCATATGAAACACTACTTGTATATTTATGAAATTCTCATTGTGATGGTTTTATAAGTGATCTTTTGATTTGAGGTCTCTAAAGTTATCTTATATAAGAATTGTTATGTTTTGATAATACTTATATGGTCATTAGATATAGGATGAACCATATGGAAGTAATTGTGTGAACAAGATAGGATTCATCACCCTAAAGTAATTAGGGATAATGTTCCATTTTTCTCAATTAGTATTGATTCGGGAAATCTTTGACCAAGGTGGAATAATGTTTTGTAAATAGTATATAAATGTGATTAATTAAATCAATAGATAATGACGGAAAACTAATATGAATGAACTAAAAATATAGTAGACATTAATTTTATGTTCGATGTCTAACTAAAATATTGTATGATGAAAGGATTGAATTATATTAAAAAATTATGCACAGAATGGTAGTAAAAAAAACTTTGACAGCCTTAAATATTTGAGTGGTCGTAATGCATTGCTAGGTATCAATCTTGATCTATAGTTATAAATTCTTTAATTAAAAAATTAAAGATAAATAAAAGAAATTTTAATTTATCTAATTCTAATTATGAATTATAATTATAATTTATATTCACTGCAAACATATTTAGGAATCTAAAGGATCTCAAATAAAGAATGAGTTGAAGAAAACAAAGATATTTTAATCAAGTTGAACTTAATTGTAAAGTTTGAAAATTTTTACTATTAAATATGAAATATTTAATAAATAATGATGAATTTGAGATATTGAATCTTATTTAGGCATAATTGGTATTTAATTAAAATTATTTATAATTATAGTTAAATTTTAATTGAAATTAGAATTTAATCTCAATTAAATTACTATAATGTCTAAAACTTATTATAAACAGACTTAACATGTTTTGTAGATGTTGTTAGAAGCTAGATATTTGTGTAGCTACAGTAATTGAGATATATCAATTTCATAAACAGTTCGTGGGATACTATAAGAAAACGATCAAACTTCATAATAAACTACGAATTAATATTCATGCTTTGTTATAATTCATGTGTTAATCATTTTATAGAATTGAAATGATGTTGGTTTTGAGGAAATCAAAATATGAAAAGGTTTTGGTATTATTCCGCATGGGACTACATCCCAACCAGATTTTCCAACATAAAGTTGAGTTAAGAAGTTTAGAAATCTCATTTCTTTCTAAACTAAAGAGCAGGATAGTCGATGCTGGATGAGTTGACATAGTGATTAACAAACGGAGTGAGAGTTTATTAACCTCATTAGCAATTCATCAATGTTCCTATCAGAAGTAACACCTTCACTTACTGCTTCTATAACCAACTCTCTCCATTTCTTACCATTGTCTTTTAGCTCTCTCTGCTTTTGGTCTTCTTCCATTACTTGCTTCCTGCATCTCTCAATTTCTTCTGTCTGGACAATTCCATTAGCTTCATCATCATCAACCTTCATTGTAATTCCCACCTTCCATACATCTTTAACAAGCTTAGCATTTGTGGGTTCGTCACTCCACACCGGCACTGCCATCATTGGCACTCCCAAACTCAATGCCTCTATCGTCGAGTTCCAACCACAACATGTAAGAAAACATTCTACAGCTTCATAAGATAGTATCTTCACTTGGTTACCCCAATTTATTATTAGTCCCTTGTCTTATTTTTACGAAAATGTAGATAGAATTATTAATCTATTGAGACTGATTGAGAAGAATGAATTAAAATTCATTTAATCTCTATACTTTGTATTTATACATTTTGCTGTCAACAATATTAACAGCCTTTAACAAAAACTATCATCTAACTACCACTAACTCCTTTCTTGACTGACAGACTTTACTTTCTTGACTGACAGACTTTAAGACTTTTAAGACACCAACACACTCCTCCTGTCTTAAGAGTCTTGTCACACGCCTACACTGTTCAGTCTTGTGACACGCCTACACTTTTCCTCAAATATTCGAACCTTTTTCCTTCCACTGCTTTAGTGAATAGGTCGGCTAGCTGTTCCTCTGTTTTGCAGTACACGAGCTTAACTTCTCCTCCTTTCTGAATATCTCGTAGAAAGCAACATTTCATTTTGAAATGTTTTGTTCTACTGTGGAAAACTGGATTCAGAGAGATCGCTAGGGCTGCTTTGTTGTCTATCAACACTTCTGTGCTCTCCTCCACTGCGATTCCTAGCTCTTCTATCATCTTTCTTAGCCAAATCGTTAGGTTCACTGTAGCAGTAGCGGCAATCAACTTTGCTTCCCCCGTTGACTGAGCGACCACGTTCTGTTTCTTCGACACCCATGAAAAGCACCCTGAACCCAAATTGAAACAGTACCCAGATGTGCTTTTCATGTCGTCAGTTGAGCCTCCTCAATCACTGTCCGTGTATCCTTTCATTCTCAAATTCCCTGTTCGTCTGTATTTGAGACTGAAATTATAGGTTCCCTTCAAATATCTTAGGACTCTCTTTGCTGTTGTCATGTGGATTTCTGTTGGTGACGCCATGAATCTCGAAAGCATGCTCACTGGAAACTGAATATCCAATCTTGACAACGTTATGTACATCAGACTTCCAATGAAACTCCTGTATCTTCTTTCATCTGTGGCCTTGCTTCCATCTTCCTTCTGCAATTTTTCTTTACTGTTCATTGGGGATTTTGCTGGTTTGCATTCCAGCATGTGGAATCTCCTGAGTACTTCTCTGCTGTACTTCCTTTGGCAAATGGAAATCCCTTTCGGATGTTGAAATATTTCCATTCCTAGGAAGTATGTCATAATGCCCAAGTCTGTCATCTCAAATAATTTCTTCAATTTGAGCTTAACTCCTTCGATTTCCTTGGCATTGTTTCCAGTCAGAAGCAAATCATCAACATAAACACACATGTAAATGACTCTGTTCTCTTGCTTCCTTACGTAGAGTGTGAGCTCATTTTCACTTATAGCAAATCCGATCTGTTGAAGGTAGGCATCTAGCTTATTATACCAAGCTCTTGGAGCTTGTTTTAGCCCATACAACGCTTTCCTAAGTCTGTATACATTCTCCTCTTTACCTTCAACAATGAAGCCTTCTGGCT
>JAOTIZ010000201.1:3921299-3932949 GCA_027123425.1 Erythroxylum panamense
ATGATGTAATAAGCTGTTAAAATACTCTCCCCCCCCCCCCAAAATTTAGAAGGCAAATTGGCATGAAATTTTAATGCTCTAGTAGTTTCAAGTAAGTGTTTACGTTTGCGCTATGCAACCCCATTTTGTTGGGGAGTACCTATACAAAAACTTTGATGAATGATACCGAGGGAAGTAAAAAGGGAACGACACTTAGAATTGAAGAATTTACTACCATTGTCACTTCTCACAGTTTTAACGGTGGCAGCAAACTGAGTTCGGACTAAGGTAAAGAAGGATTGCAATGTAGTGGAAGTATGTTTGGTTTTGAGTAAATAGATCCAAGTCATTCTGGTAAACTCATCCACAATAGTAAGGAAAAAACGATGACCACTATGAGTTGACACTCTATAAGGTCCTCATAAATCAATGTGAATCAAAGCAAAAGCAGAAGTAGCTTTAGTATGACTGTCAGGAAAAGGCAATCGGGTTTTCTTAGCCAATGGACATACAGAACAAGAGGGCAGATCATGTTTCGAATGAAAAATAGACTTCAATTCATTAATCCTTTTCATTTTCAATACAGAATTGTGGGCAAGTCTAGCATGCCATATAATTGGATCACTATGTAAAGTCATAAAAGAAGAAACAAAATATATGGATGAAGGTACGGAAGTCTTAACAGAGATTAAACTGGTATCGAATAGTAACTGTGATGATGTGAGAAAGTACAAGCTGTCATGTTCTTTACGAATCTCCATCATCCTTCCACTGCAAAGGTCCTAAAAAATACAAAAATGTAGGGTAAAAAGATACTGAGTAGTGTAGATCCTTAGTGAGCTTTGAAATAGAAATCGAATTATAGTAAAAATCTGATATGTATAAGACATTAGTGAGTGTTTGATTTGGTGACAGGCTATGAGTTCCTATATGAGTGACAAAGGTTGATTTTCCATTAGGCAATTGAACACAAGAATTGTTAGAAGCAATAGCAATAGGAGAATCCAAACAATCGAAATCAAATGTCATATGGTTGGTGGCTCCTCTATCAAGGATCCACCCTAGCTTAGTGGAAGTGCAGGCAGAAACCATGCATGCCATGTTTACTGATGCAAAATGTGAAGGTTCTTTGTGCAACAGTTGAAGAAGCTACTGAAACTGTTCAGAAGTAATAACAGGGGCAGAAGGAGCCCTGACAATAGCAATCTCACTATCTGGTAACTTATCAGAGGAAATAACATTGTTAGCAGCAGGTTTCTTTTTGGAAAATTTAAAATCAAGTGTAAATCCAATCAATTTGTAACAATTGGCACGTTTGTGTCCCTTAACATTGCAATAATCACAGGTACCATTGAATCGGGGTTTCGGAGTACCCTGAGAAGATGAATAAAGAGCAGTGGGCTCAGAAGCAGACAACATCGTTGAAGAAAGAGTATGCTGAGATTCATCTTGAAGTAACATTGAATACGCCTGATTGACAAAGGGAAGAGGGGACATGAGTAAAATCTGACTGCAAACATTAGAGTAGGAATCATTAAGTCCCATTAGTAGCTGAAACAGACGTTGTTGAAGAAGATGATCAGAGCTCTTCTGAGAAGTATCACAGTCACAGGTTGAGAGGGGAACTAACGCATCATACTCATCCCATAGAAGATGAAGTTTTGTGAAATAAACAGAGATGGAAGTGGTACCTTAAATGTGAGAAGAAATAGTTTGATGAAGGTAATAGATGCGAGAGCTATCGATTTTGTCAAAGAGCTCCTTAAGATCTTGCCAAAAAAGTGAAGCGCTGGAAGCAAAGACTATACCGGCAGAGAGATCTTTGTAGACAATGTTTAAAATCCAAGATAGAACGATCGCATTATAATTATCCCAGTGAGAATGAAGGTCAAGAGGAAGGTTTGATTTCTTGCAAGAACCATCAACAAAACCCAGTTTGTTGTTTGCCAAAAGAGAGATGTGTATAGATCTACTCCAAATCCCATAGTTCTCAATGCCCAGAAGTTGATGAGAGACAAGAAGAACACTTGGCATGTCTGAGGGATGCAAATACGGGGGATGATGAAAATCAATCGCACCAGGTGTTTGAGGAGAAGCCATAATGAAAGAGGAAAGAAAAAATAAGAGAAGAGAATGTGAAACAATGATGACCGGAAGAAGAAATGGATCTTCAGTCATGGTCTCTGATACCATGTTAAAATGAACGAAAATGGAAGAGATGAAAGAGAGAAGAATGATTTTCTTGTTCCCCTTAGAAACAGTACAATAGAATATGTATAATATAAAGCAAGGTTCTAACAAAACTAAATAACAAACTCTACTAAACGACAAAATAACAAATAAAAAAAAGCTATTTATTTCAACATTCTCAACATTCTCCTTCGTCTCTTGTGATCTTTGATCAATTGTTTCTTCTGATAACTAAAATAGACATTAAAAAGGAAGTGATATGTATTAAACTAAATTTATAGTTAGGAATGACAGGGTTTGCATGAACTAGTCTACTAATTTTTTAAAAATTAAAAGGTAAAATAATGTCTTTTCTTAATTGAGATTTGGACAGCTCAGACCTACCCGATGCTTAATTCTTCTAAGCAAATAGTTGAGTATCGGGTAGGTTTGCTTAGAATAGTTGAGCCTCGGGTCGATTTGAGCCTAAGCCTAGCCCATAAACTGACCCATTAAAAACACTTGAATCTGGACTCATAAGTCAATTTGTTGTCATTCGTATTTATAATATAGAGAAATATTTACTAAATGAAACTGTTAGAGTATTAGGTGACATGAATATTGTCATAATCAATCTAAATTTTCTTCTATAATCGTAGGTTTGAGCTAGTTGAGTAGACTTTTTGAAATTGCAATTACACATGTACAAATTGATGCAATTGCCCTCAAGGGACGTGGCTAGATGGTTGAGAGCGGAGCTTGACTTCAGTCAAGTCTCAGGTTCGATTCCATGCTAGCCCCTCTTGTAAGAACCTGGGACAGCTAAGGTTTTAATCGTAGGTGGAGCGTCAGTTGGACCTTCGATGATAAGGTGCGCTCGCTTAGCCTGCTTATGGGATGGTGCACCAGTTGAGCCTTTAAAGAGGTATGCCTGCTTGGCTCGTTTGTGGGGTTTCCTCAAATCCAAAAAAAAAATTTGATGCAACTTATATGACTTGAAGGGTTAACTGCAAAAAGTAAAGAGCTAAAAAATAAAGAATGAATTGAGTCTAAATTTAGAATTTTATAATGAATAAAATTTGATTATAGAAATATGAGTCTAAAATTTTTTAAAGGTTTAAGTTAAACTTTACTTAAAACCTTATATAACTGAACTTATGTACAAATCTAATCATATTTTACAAAAAAGCTGTTTCTATAACCCTATTCCGTCACTTTTTGGTTACAAAAGAATAACCTTAATAATTACTTCAAAGCTCGCATACGAAAATAACTTTTTTGTAAAATAACTCAAATTTAAACTAAAAGTTATTTTCTAATTGTCTAACAAAAGATATTTTTAATTTGTTTAAAATAATAAAAAATTATAATAAATAAAACCACAAAAGAAAGTTTGTATCTTTAACTTTTATTAAGTTCTAACCCGTAATCAGAGAGAATGTAGTATCAGACAGAGCTATGTGCAATGTTCCACGTATTCCTCACAAGTTACTCAATGCTCCAACCAAGTCGACTATTAAGTATTTACAACAGAGATTCCCCGCCAAATCGCGCTAATAAGCACACCAAACTCCAACCTTGACCTGAATATTAACAATCTCATCTGGTTTGCTCATTACAATGGCTTGTTAACATTGGAAAGATCAACTCATATCATCCATATTTCTGGGAACTGGGAACTCTTACCCAGAAATGTCCTCGTGGCTTTTCTGGACACCATAAGCCCTCTTCCTAATATATTTTTCCATAAACAACTGCATTTCAAACATCTAATAAATTAGTCTCTTAGCAGAGGCATTGCTTCGTAGGAACCACGAGATCATGAAATCTATCATCTTATTTTGCATCTCAATATCAAACCAACAAGCCATATCAATGCAAAGCAGATTAATTCTGTAAAACGACAGAAAAGACTCATTGAAATCCAAATAAGTTTTCATTCCTGTCACCCTTGCTTCTCCCCAATACAAGGTCAATCCATAAATTGATGAGAAGCATCTATATTATCCAGCAAGGCAACTATAAGGCAAGTTAACTTGAGCATTCCCTAGTTAGGCTAGAAATCGGTAACAAATCTAGCATTAGTGTCAAAGGCCAAATGTTAGGCTGCAGGTGGCACAACCATTGAGTTTCAGAGCCTGTGAAGTTACAGAAAGACTTTTTATATAATATTACACTGCATTGAATATCTAGAGCCAACCATATGAACATTTCACTAATGTAACAGCAGAGATTCTAAGTTAGTAACAATCTCAACTAATTGTCATCAATTATTTAACGATTATTAACCTGCTTCTTCTGTTGTTTCAAATTTTCTTGCTGCAAAACAAAGCAAAGAAGCAAAATTAAATAGAGCTGGTCAGAAAAGGCGAAAGAACATGTAAAGTCAATTTTGATTTGATGCTATCTACAACAAACTAGTCCAAATAAACTCCCAAGTTTCTAAAGCACAATGCTCCAAAACACTAGAATTGGCAACGCAATTCAGATAGATCGAGGATTTTTGCTTTACCTCATCATGAAAAACATGTTTCTAACATAACGACTCTGTAATCACAGCACAATGTGGAAGGCAGTCTAAGATCCCAATTACTCAAACCTCGTTTCCATGTAGAAACACCCACTACATGCCATGCCACAAACCAAATATTCACTAAAAAGTGTTAGACCCGTTAAAGATTAAACACAAACTATATAGCCAAAAGAAAATTACTAGAATTTAGAAAGAGATATAAGGAATAGCATACAAACTTTCAAACACAAAAGCGTTACTAGTTCTGGCAAATCAAGTATTACCAAAATGAACTTTTACTATGTGCTAATAAGTGGATATCGTATGGCCAAAATCCAAGGATACCTAAACAAGGAATTTTGAATTAAAAAGGAAGAATGATAACTTATTAGCTTCTATCTGCATGAAGTCTATCGGTATCAATGCAGTAGTTTCAGCCCTAAGACAATGAACATAAACTGAGAAATTGATATGAAAGAAAGATGTTGATATTCCTCCAGAAAACCAGTACTGCACCTTCTTGTTTCAATGTTGGCTAGGATATTCAATCAAGTTCATTTTCGTATAAGATAAATGATGGTGCACTCCAATTATTAATACAACTGAAACAGAACAGAACTCTGGTTCAGGTCCGCTTAAATATCACAACACAGGTAAGTAAATACCTATTTGTTGCTCTCAATCTTCTCATGCTTCTTATAAGATCAACTTGAAACCCTCTGACAGGAAATCATCCCTTGTTCACCAAAGAGGAAATATGAAATTTAGTTACATCAGTTGAGATGTATGAATCGGAAGCTGACCTATATAATCACACATCGTATAATGAGTTACCTCTTCTTCCCGTCTTTCTGCTCCTCATTTTCATAATCCATGTTCACGTTAGACGTTCTACTAACATGGGGAGGAACAAGGCTTTCAACAAAAATGTCCACTTCAAAGATTAGTGGAGCACCACAAATTAAAACATTTTTTACTTGTTTATGTTTTATGTCATACCAAAAAAGTTCTCTATCATCCTGAACCACCAAGACCTCATTTCCACTCTTTGAATAAGCCAAAGGCTTGAGATACCTAAGAATTCCAACCACTTCATGTTCTGCAACAGAGAACAATTTAGTCCATGGCTCCTTGACACCGTACTTGTTCATCACCCAGACATCAGTACGCTCCCTCCGAAAATTTGCCATTAAACAGAGGCAGTCACTTAAAACGCCAAGGTTTATGTCAAAATTTGTACCCACAGGTTCTGGTTTCAACACTTCAGAATAATCCAGTGTAGCTAAATTCAAGGAGACCACTATATTGGCGATGTTCGAGTCAAAGTTTTCACTAACCACCCAATGCAAAGCACCGTTAGCAAAAACCCCATTCATTCCAGGATAAAGAATAAAGTAAGGCATATCTTTTATCCTCTTCCAAGACTTCTGTCTCAGACTATAAACCTTGACCTCAGACTCAAAAGCCTTAGGTTCAGCTCCCACAAACTGAGCAATCCTCACAACCTTGTAATCATCATGAATACTATCATAACCAAATCCATAAACATAAACTCTACAAGTACAAGTCCCATAGTACCGTTTAAGTTCAAAAGGCAAAGAGGGCAGAACAAGATGCTTTCTTGTTGACGGATTCCACAAAGCAACATCATTCACAACATTGGAAATACAAAGCAAACCATTGCAAGAGCCCAAGACCTTAATACAATGGTTGTAACACATCAAAGGATGATCAAGCTCTTTTGGCGCCTCTAGTGAGTCAAAACTAACTGAATAAGCAGTAGAATTCTTAAAAGGATGGTCAAGCTCTTTTGGCGCCTCTAGTGAGTCAAAACTAACTGAATAAGCAATAGAATTCTTAAGAATTAGATTAAGGTTGCTACTGGTTTGCAAAGAATGCTTGAGATGCAACCTGATGAAGTTTGGAGCGTCGATCAGAGAACACCATGGCTTGGAAACACACCTGAAAAAGACAAGTTCTTTAGCGGGTAGTCTGCAAAGAATAGCTGCAATCATTTCCGGTGGCAAATTCGACATGACTGAAACCGCGTTGAAGGTGGGTGGATGCTCTATTCGTCTATGACATCGTCTAAACTGCGAAAGTGGTCGGAAACTTCCTAGGAAACTCGGTCCAGAGGGAAAAAACCACTTGTCAAGGTCCGCATGGAGTGGTTATGAGAACAAAATTACGCTGACAAAGGACTCATAGTTGGTCATGGGCCCGGCCTGATGGTCCAATTTATTTTTATAAAAAAATTCAAAACTTAATATCTTTTTGTCTTCTTTCTCTTTTCATTTTTTAATTATCTTTCTTTTTGATTATTTAATAATCTCTTTTTGCGTTATAATTATTAAAAATTATCTTTTCCTCTATTTCTTCTTTTCTCTCTCATTATTATTTCCTTTCTCTTTTTACTTTTCTTTATTTCTCCTTTTCTTTTTTATTTAAAAAATTGTTTCTTTCTCTTTCCCTTTATTTCTTTCTCCCTATTTTGTTTTTTATTATGTACAATTTAATTTAATTTTTGAAATTTAGAAGAAAAATAATTTAAAAAGCTTATATTATTAATTGTAAATATGATGATTAAAACTAGTTAATATATACTAGTCAATGACAATATTACACTTGTCAAATAATGTCAAATTAATATATTTCTTATTATTAATTTGACATTATTTGATAATTAAACTTTTAAGATAATGTTAATTACCTTCAAATTATAATTAAGATGATATAGAATATTTAGATTTGATTGAGATAATATCTAATAAAAGATTGTATGAAAAATAAAATTTTATTTTGTAAAGTTTGCTAATTATGATAGAATTTTATCTTATGTAGCCTACTATTGCATCACGTAACAAATAACAATTGGGTTGAAGGGACTGCCGCTGTGATTTTTGTGTGTGTGTGGTGCAGCTGGTTTTCCATTGGAGTTTCTACGCTTTCGTACGTGTGCCGCACTTTTCTTGGTTGTACGTGGTGTGAAAGTTTCTATGTCTTGATTTTCTTTTTATTGCTGCATTAAAGAATTCTCAGTGGAAGACATGTTGACAAGATTTTAAGGTCTTGATTTGACCACGGTAATCACTGTATTTTTCTTCTTTTTACAACACACATGGTAATAATTTTGTGAGACTTTTTTTATCTAGGCTTGCGTGTGAAGTTGTTGTATGTGAAGAAAATTTGAAAAAGATGAAGGTGTGCTACTATATGCATGACCATCATGTTGGAAGGCATTGTCGTGTTAAAGGAAAGAATTAGTGAGCTGCAACTTTTGTGATGGTTTACGTGTGATTCCTTCTCTGCTTTTGGTTTGGTCTTTGTTTTGTCTGGATTAATAGCAGTGGTTGTTCGCGTAGGCTATTATACCTAGTATCTTTATCTCGTAACTGCGAATTAATATTGGATCAGTCCATTATTTATAGTGACAACTTTCAGACCTATTTTAGTGAAGTCGATGTTAGCACGTAGTGAGAGCTTTATTACGTACCCCAGATTCACATGAAAAGATAAAAAACGAAGGTAATGCGGAATACTTAAATTTCGGTTTCATCTCTAATTTCGATGCCGATTTTGAGCTTCAAACGACTCCGAATCTCTCGAGGCCTTTAGTAGAAAGTGATCACCGACTCATGGGCTAGGTCTTTCTACAGTTTCCCCAAATCATGAGCTTCTTTAACGTGTCAGGATCCTTATACTCGTGAATGAACTCTTCTTGAGTAACTGCAAAAGACCTTACCTTTATATAGCTTCCATATCGGGCTTCCCCATCACAAGGTCGATATGGACCCGGTCCACACTAATCGGGACCTATTTTTCACCGGAACTTCGACCCATTAATCTAGATCATTTATTGGGTCACTTTATTATCTTTATCAGGATCAAATGACGTAACTTAACAGGTAATTTATTTAAAAACCAAAATTGCAATTAATGTTAGTCCAAATTTATGAGACATGGACAAAATGTCTTACAATCTCCCCTTTGGACTAGCATTAATTGCAGTAGACTCTAGTTTAAGAACAATTTAAAAACCCGGTTAAGCCACGCTACTGTATAGTTGACTAAATTTTAAAAACAAACATTTGATCCAAAGATAATGAAAATCCATCATTCTGTCCCGCAAAGCTTTCGGTACCAAAAAGCATCAGATCCATGTGTCCTATGTGACACAGATCCAATACAATCACGAATACATAATACCCCACTAACATGAATGAAAAAATGGAGTGTGGCAAACTACGATGATACCTTTATGATATAAATTATATCATTTGCATTTGTAGATCTAGATTTCTCCAACTTTATGTTAAACTGCATATGCTAAACTGTATTAAAAAAATCCTGTTTTCTCTCACCAAATACTAAACCACATTAGAGAAAACTTTTATGCTCTCCAACTGAATGCTAAACTGCATTAGAGAACTTTATAGGATTAAAAACTTATATCCCCCTATGTCATGCCAAACTTTATAGATATCTATGCTAAATTGTATACGTCTAAATGACATAGGTACAAGGTCAATCTGTATAATGCCCAATGACCTTCAAATGCTGAAGATCGACACAAATCTTAAGACTTTTATATGTATTATGATAATGTATGATGACATGTATTACTGAAGGTAAACGATGATAATCTTTATCAATGAACCATCACACTATCATAATACTTTAAAATGTACAAATGTACATGGAGCAAACATAACAATCCCCCTAACTAATAATGTCTAAGGACATCAAAACACTCATACTGTATACTTGTGTCACAAACACAAGTGGGTGAAGTTTTTTAATTAAAGGATCGACTCATAGTTTCTCAGTCTTTAAATGCTCCAAACCTTAATGTCACCTGTTCATATCAACACCTTTATGACCAAATAATTGATCTTTAAATGCTATGACCCTGTGATATTTTTTGTTGTTATTAAACAACATTGTAAGAAGAATACCACAATAAAACCAAATGGGTCTAGCTACTGAATAGACCACGGATCACTTAGAAATTAAATTTCTAAGCTAAACCATCTGCGAAGCAGCCCCATAGCATGCACTCTGCATGCCTAGTCAAGGAAGTTACCTGTGTCTCTTCGACACACTTTTACAACATTGTATCATCTGCAAACTTGAACTATAACCTTAAGTGGACTTTCAATCATCCAGGCACATAGCTAAATTTTAATCTGAATTCCCTATGAGATTTAATCTGTTGACTTTTCTATATGTTAACATATAATCCTGAATTCCTCCAAATCTCTCAACATTCACTAGACTGCATTCCAAAGGTCTATAATTGGATTACCCAGATATTGACCAAACAGTCAAACAGTGAATGCAATATCCTATCTAGTACATAGCCGAGCATACATCAGGCTATCCACCGTACTAGAATACAGAACATTCCTCATCATCTCTCTCTTCACTTTATTCTTTAGGTGCTATATCAAAGATTATCTCTCACTGTGAGAAACAAGTGTTATGACAGGTTTACTATCAACCGTATTAAACCTTTGTAACACATACTTAATGTATGCATTCTTTGAAAGGTCTAATAAGTGTTGAAAATTGTCCCGTTGAATCTGAACACCTAGGACAGAAGATGCTATACTAAGATCCTTTATGTCAAGGTTCTTGACCGAAAGTTGCTTAACCTCATACAACATGGTTAGGTGATTTGATGTGAGCAATTTATCATCCTCATGCAGTAATAGGAAGATAACTTTGCTCCTCTTGACCTCATAGTACAAGCATCTTTTTTAAGTTTATTTTCCATGAAGCTGAAAGAGGTCATAACCTCATCAAATGTAAGGTATCACTTTCAGGAGGTTTATTGTAAATCATATATTGATCTGCATAACTCACAAAACATGTCAGTACTTTCTGGATCCTAGGACCCTTCAGATTGTACCATATAGACCACTTCATAAAGGTCTTTATTTAGGAAGGTGGTTTTGACAGCTATCTGATGTAACTCTATATCATCATAAGCTACAATTTCCTTTATCATTCAAAATGTATCCTACAAGAATATGAGAGAAAAGCTAACACAAAGTCAACCTTTTTCCCTAGCTAAACCATTAGGCAATTGAGTAAGCCCATAAACCGTTGAACTTTATCCTAAAATCCTTTAGGTCTAAAAAACTTTATTTGCAATTGATAAGTTTGTAGTTCCTAATGCAAATCAACTAGCTCCCAGACCTTACTATGCTTTATGGCTTACATCTTGTCATTCATCGCATCCTACCACACATCTGCATTGGGTCCAGAAACAACTTTTGTAAAAGTAACTGGATTCGTAATATGTCTAATAACATAGTCTAGTACACCTGATAGATTATGTAATCAGATGGGATAGCAGGTTGTCTCAATCTAGTAGATTTACCTAGTTGTATTAGATCTTGTACCCTCATGAACCTCTTTGTGTACTAGTATAGGTTCTTGTTCCTATACAGGTATGGTACAAAGATCTAGATCCACCAAATCTAACTGTATGATTAGTGGGTATGTGATAATTGTAGTATCCGCCCTGCTATCATCCGAAAGGTCAAGGGGCCCTCCATCATCATAGACATGGTATTTCATAAACTTAGCTGTTTTTTTCCACTATTCTGGTCCCTCCTTCTCTATAGTAAAATCTGTAGCCCTAAAGTGGTTGAGATATTTTACTAAATAGCAATGAGAGAAATGAGCATGCAATCTTTCTTTGTAAGGATTATCCTACCTCAGCAGGGCAACCCCTTACACAAATGTGTGCAAGGCTAAGTTTTTCAACTTTTAGATAATTAGGTAGATTAGTCCTACTTTGCATTGACTTATTTAAGTCCTTTAGGGTGTAGTTATGCCTTTCGGCAACATACCATTTTGCTCAGAACTATTCAACATAGTAAACTAAGTCACTATTCTAACTTACTCCATATATCTGGCAAACGGACCTTTTAAAGTCCTGAAACATCATGTTTGCCATGATATTCTCCTCCACGGTCAAAT
>JAOTIZ010000201.1:3961317-3979242 GCA_027123425.1 Erythroxylum panamense
AAAATCATGAATGCATGTACCTATGAATAAATGCATATGCAATAAGCCTGTTCCTCTATATTTAGAGGCCAGTAACATGCTCAATCAGTGAATGCAGTGCAATCCTATCAGTCTGACCCAATTACCATAATACCCCTGCTAACAGTAACGGGATGTTACATTTTAAGTCAGTGGTAAAATTTTGGGTAGTAAGATGGTAAATTCCTCATTTGGCTTCGACTATCGCTACAATATCGTCACTACATGGGTCTTGTAAAAAAACTTTGTTGTCAGCAAAAATAGCTATCAATTTATTTTTGGTAGTAATTTTATGAGCTGATATAAGATTTTAGTTAAAAGTCGGTACACATAGGCATTTGACAGTGTAGCACCCCACTCTCATGGGCATATCCCCAAACTTACCAAAGGTATTTGAGAATATACTCTACGAGGGTGGCTTGCTAGAACAATCAATTAGTCAAAAACTCATTACATGTAAATTTTTCAAAACAACACACGTGTATACGAAAAATCAATAAACATATCAAGCCCATTTTTACTCATAAAAATTTTCATTCACGAGTGTTACTACACTTATTGATCAATCTTATTTACAAACATTTCAAATTTGGAAAGTTATTACAAATAGAATTATTCAAATACACATGATACATTAATTGAAGAATACATAATTTGATACAAAAATAATGAAATATCTATGCAGACGCGAATTGATCCCGACCTCTATCTCTTACTTAAATGCAGTGGCTAGAATCTGGTTTGCCTAATAGGGTATCTCTTTTGAGCTTGAAAAATAATGTTGCAATTTTGGTGAGTTTTGAGAATTCAGTGAGTTAATCATCCTCAATGGTTAAGTCAAATCATAAAACACATCTCATCATATATTCACATAATTCACATCACTTCATTTATCATGTAGCATCACATATCATTTACTTAACATATCACATTCAAGTCAGTCAAACGGATCATTTTGATCATTTAAAACATATATATCAATTATAAATGCAATGCACATGAGACTCAGTTTCATTTATTACTTTGTTGTGACTGAGTATCTTTTTACTAGCTCATATCCCTTGTGGATACCGAGCTGTACCATATCCCTTAGTAGATACCAGGTATAATAGCAACTAAGCCAGAGGCTCTTATCACATTTTGAGGTTTAAGGTTTTTTTTACTAGCAACTCTGATCATAACTGCCTTTATCTGTCATGCATTCATATAATGAAATGCATGACATTTACACAATTTCAACAGTCATCATATTTCAGTTTTATAGTTAGAACACATTTATCATCGAACCTTGGTCCGACATTTAACAAAAATGTTGAGTACGCTTATCTTAGTCAAATTCACATACAATGAGCACTTCCAATATTTTATTCATTCTTCAAACGCCTCGGACTTTCAAAGTCTGAAATTAAAATCACATTCACAAAATAATTCAATACACAATTTAAAACAAACAAATAATTAAGTGAGATCTTCTAGGTTACTCACAATATGCTCCAGATTGGCCTTAGCTTCCACGTTCTGAAAACTTCTGGATGCGGACTTTTTGTCTAGCACATCAACATTATGTAATACACACATTGAACACACATTATTAATTGCACAATCTTATGAATACTTAATCACATTCATATGTATACGTGTTGTGTATAATGCATACTCAATGACAATCCCAAGTATATTACCTAAATTCACATCTTATGTTCATTCACTTTTCATAACTCATATCCGTCTAATTGAACTTAGGTTTATACTTCATTTGTACATGATCATTCTAAGTTCACCATTCAATCCTTTTCCTTTGTATGTGTCTAGATCATTTTTAGGCTTACACCTCAGGAACACTTGGTTATTCTAATATCATAAATCAGTTTCTTGTCATTTCTTTTCTAACATTATATATTCTCATAATACCCAATTCTCATTCACATTTACTTAATACAGATTACTCAACTGCTTTGAATCATAACTACAATTATATGAACATATTTATTCCCATTATACTATTGTCTTTGGTACTTTCATATCACCAATTCATTTACTAAGTTATAACCCCAATTATCACCTCATACATATCACACATTAGTCACTTAATTCAAGAATCAGTCTAGGTTCAATTCAGCCCCATTCAAGCCTAAATTAAGTCCCAATTCCTAGTAAATGTCCACTTCAACGAATCTTTATGGGTCACTTACAGAAATTTTAAATTTTGACCCTCTAGATAGCAAAATCTCTCTTTGGGGTCTTCATAGAAATTGTAGAACTCAAAGTCAAAGAATACTTAAATGACCTCAATCTGAGTTCTACAGAAAAAGTTGTGCCTCTTGCCCCAATAACTATCCAATTGCATCCTTATTTTCTAAATTTCTAATTCTTTACTTACTACATTCAATACCTTATGCTTGGTCTATCATTTATAGTTTAATACTCATCATTTTCCTATAATTCTTAACTCCATGTCAACTCAATATCATCCATAAACAAATTATAGTTCATGATTGCTCATGAACACCAAAAATAGAACATATACATATATACATACATCATCAAATTTTTGCATATATTCATCTTCATTTCCACCTTCATTTCACTTCTAACTATCACCTTAATTCATCTCATTTTAAGAACATAACTCAACATATTGATTAACATAACTTGCACATTCATTATACCCATAATTCAAAAATCATAACATCTACATAACAACTCATTGCTCATGGTTTTCATATTCAAAAAACAGAACACAAACACATGTATTCATCAATCAATTTACTACATTCAGTACTCAACTGCAAGTTGAATTTTTAAACTCTTAAAGATAGAATTTGAATTCGATGTCTTCATGAAAAATGTAGCTATATGTCTCTAATTTAATCCAAATTAAAAATCATTCCATTTGGATAACTAAAGATCAATTGATGGATAAAATACCGATGCATATCCAATGGAAATGTTACAGCTAACATATTCCAGCATATTTTAAACACCATTAGAATTTTGTCTCTAAACTTTCATCTTAGTTATTCTATTTTCAAGACATTACACTTGTATTTTCCTTAACTTCAATACTCAATCCAATCCATTTCTAAAATAACCAATGATCCACGTTTTTATACATCAAAAATAGAACATGAAAATATCCATTCACAAATTAATTTTTCTGCACTTCTTTCTACCTCATTTTAGGGTTCATTATAACTCTAAATCAACTCTACATCAATTTATGAACCATTAATCATCATTCATATACAAAAGCAAGGCATTTTCATATATATTTCATCACCCACGTTCCAACATACATAAAACACCATTTTATGTCCATTTAACCACTAACTATCATCATACACGCTTCATTCAACAATTCAAGACAAGGTAATGCTTATACTTACTTGTTTAGCTTTAATGTCTTAAAATCACACTTAACGCTAGCTTCTCCCATGCATCATACGATCACCAACTTTTAAGGTGGAATAGGTTAGGTCTTTTAGTAAAAAGATGGAGAAGACAATGAATCTTGAAGAAACAAAGTAAAAAAGTTGAACAAAAATTAACATGATGAGGGTGAGGTGGGATGGTCATGAGTGAAGGAGAGAAAGATGGAAAAAAATGAAAAAGATGAAGAAATGAAGCATGTATCATAAATGGACAAGTGAAAGACCATAATATGGTCTTTAATTTAGGTAAAAGAATAGGAAGTGGTGAGTGGTAGTGACACTTGTCACTTTCTTATAGTCCCATTTTGGTCTTTTAATAAGTTAGTCCATTTGTCTCCAATTTTCAACCAAATTTTCTTCCCATTTTCAATGACACTTGTGATTAAATCCCAATATTATTTATAAAAATTTTCACTACCATTTGATTCTTATTTTTTACTACTATTCAGCAATTGTTCTACCACTTGGTATTTTTCCTAGTTCAAAATATCCTTAAATTCTGGAAAATTTTCATATTTCACCAAAAATTCTAATTCATTACTTATACACTCCAACTCAACTTTTAAGACACATAAATTATAATTCACTTTATAATCGCATTAAAATAGTCGTTTATACCCAAAAATTGTCAAATGAGTACATTAACAATTCATTGTAATGTGTGCAATAATCAAATTCACGTGTGTGTATACTAACATTATGTATGAGCATGAAATGTATTTGTCTAATATCTCATTACTGTTTCTCAATTACTTAAATCTAGGGTTCTCACCTTTAGTATGGAAACGAGATGTTACACACTAATATTTGGAACACTAATCGACTAATACATCATCCAATATTACAACAAACTTATGATACATCAAATTTAAGAGCTTTAACTTGTATTGGTTGATCATTAATCCATGTAAGTTGACCAATCATCCTAAAAAAATGATTTTAACAACTTCAATTTTTTTAAATGATTTAAACATTTCCTAAACTTTGTTCGAAAGATTAAGAGACTTTTATATTAAAACCAAAAAGCTTTAATACCTTTTGATGAATGGAAAGACTTATGCAATGAAGTAAAATGAAATGTTTATGCATTATGAGTTGTATAGAACATCAAAATGATTAAATGAGATTACAATTAATATTACACACTAAAAATTGACTTGAAAAATCTTGGTCTTCTTTTATTCTTAGTTTGATCTTCATTTCAATAGTTGTAAACTTCAACTTCTCTTTATCCACTTTATAAGCTATCTTTTAGAGTTTATGACTTTATTTTGTTTTCATTTAGATTTTTATCAAAATAATAAATTCATTAATAGTAATTATGTTTTTTTATGATTAAAAAGTTGATTGGAACCTTCCTTGGTTTAACAATCTTCCTCTTTTTTATGATGATAAAATACTTGTGCTATTAGAGAACAATAATAAAATTGAGTACACAAACAATGATTAGCTCTCCCTTAATTAATGTAAAACACAATACAATATTAATAATGTAATTCAATTTCAAGAACAAAAGAGATATTCAATATCAAAGAAATACTCATAGATGTAGATACTATAAATTTACTCAAGCATATCATATAAAGTGCAAAAAAATACAAGAACAACAAAGCAATCGCTCCCCCTAGATCTATTATCACCAATCTTTCTCTCTCTTTCTAGAATCTTAAAAATAAATCAAATATTAAAAAATGCATGATATAAAATATCATGCAACAAACTAACTTGGTTAAAAATTTAAAATGAATTTGATTAAGATTAATAAACTTTCTGAAGGGAAAGGACCATTGAATATTAAAAAGGTCAAAACAATTGTTTAAAAGGTCAATTTTGGTAAAAACATCCTAATTATTCTGATTTTGAAAATTCTCTAATTTCGGTATTATGCCTAAGTTGAAATTTTCAATTGAAGCAAATTCATAAAATAATTTTGAAATCCCTAAAATCTCAAAAATAGAAATATGAAAAATGCCCAAAATAACAAAATGAAAGATGTATCAAGATAATTAAAAAGAAACAACCTTGACTCTTTTATAAATTAAATGTGAAAGAATTGATTTTAAAAACTATTAAATAATAAAATTTTAAAAATTCCCAAATTTGAGACTCTGACAAAATTTTAATTTGATGCAATCTAACGAGATTTTAGGGGATGAAGTTTTTCAGAGAAAATGGTGAATTATTTAAGGTTATGGAAGATATAAGCAATCAAGATGAAAAATAGAAGAAAAGATAAAGAGATAGCCATTAGAACATGAAGACTAGTCAACCACAAGGCTACAATAGTTGAAAAAGTTTGTCTTGAATATGATATATGGAGCAATTTTGAACATACAAGGAAAAAAAAAGCTAAAATTTTGCTTTGAACTCACCACACCGGTAAACCATAGAGCTATATTGGTCGACCAATGATTGGTGTGGTTGACCATTAAAGGATACTAGATAGTCAACTATTTAGGTGACTAGACAAGTGATAAGACAATTATCAAACTCATTGGAAAGCAAAAAGGGGTGGATTTTGAGGACACTAGTTGACCAGTTAATTAGATAACTTGATAAACAACCTTTGAAATTTAAATTAAACATCAAAACATTTAGTAAATCATATGAATATTACTCAAGAGTAATTATAATGACGAAAGGAGACTTTGAACAGATAGACTCATCTCTAATCCTTTCCTAATCGCTCATAGGTTTAATAAAACTACATCCTAACTAGTTTAATGTATGAATAATTTTAACTAAATATCCTTATTTGCAATTAATATCTAGATTTAGTTCACATATACTAATGAAATGTTCAAATTTTTTTACAATATGATTAATAGTTAACAAATTTCTACGATATGATTAATAGTTACCTCTTGATGAACATTACTTATAAAGATTCTTTTTGAGTTTGCAATCTAATTGAGACATGTCATCCTTCTTATCATTCTCATTTAGTTCAACAATTTGTTCTTTTAAAGACTGTGTGATCATTTTTGCTCTTTTAAGGAAAAAAATTTCCACATTTTGTATAAACATTTTGAAGAGTTTTTTGAATATAAGAGGGTTAAATCCATCAAGATAAAAAGCGTAAATTCTTTAAAAACTAAAGAATGACCTTGTTAAGTTATGATCTTCTTTTGTTCTTAGTTTAATTTTCATTTCAAGAGTTATAAACTTCAACTTCTCTTTATCAACTTCATAAACTATATTTCTGAGATTATGACCTCATTTTGCTTTTTATCAAAATAAAAATAAATCATTAATAATTATATTTTGTTATTATCAAAATATCAATTGGAATCTTTCTTAATTCAACAATATACTATTTGAGACTCTCCCCTTAAAAAAGAAAACATAATACATAAAGATGCAAATATTACCTACTCTCATGAACTAGAGGGATGGATTATATTAACTAATACATACAAGTTCATATTTGTGTGAAGCTCTTTTATTTTTAGAGTGTTGATAACGTTGGATGTTTTTCCCTATAATTTTTATTCACGTTGGCATTTATCATAAAACTTGTAGTTGGCTACTAGATATATTCATGTTTACATTACCAATTGTTTGTTATAGTTTTTACCAAACCAAAGTGTTCTTTACACGATAAGTAAGAAGGACCAGCAGAGATCGATTATGCGTAGAATAGACCACTCGATAGTTGCACTCTATATCCACTTTCCATTTTGATCCAGAAATTAGTTTGAGCGGAGGCAAAATATTTAAAGTACTCTTATATTATTGAAAAAGATACAAATATTTGTATATTTGATAAACAAAAAATTACATCATTGTCTTGTGCTTCTTACATATAATATATTACAATCGTTCTCTACGAATCCTCATATTTTGATTGAAGATCATCAAAATTGACTTCTAAATGAGGATGTTTTAAAAAGTTGTGGCTAAAATTCTTCTTTCTAAGAGGCCCTTTGAGAAATTTATCCATAACTGAAATCAAAATTAAGTAATTAGGGACAAATTGAATACAAAATAAATAAAAAATTATCTATTCACAAAAAATTCACTAATTAAAACTATTTCAAAAACATTTTATACATATGCACATTTATGAAATTCACCAACAAAAAGTAAACTTTTCATATATATTATGATTGGAGTTGATATGGAAAAGGATGTACTATACTACTTGGAAACTTTAAACCAATCATCTATTAGCAATAATAATAATTTATCTTTGTAAATTTTATCATCATTAAGAAGAGATGTCATTTTGTTTCGTCATTTCCACTGAGTCGTCCATTGTTTACACCTTTAAATTTAATGACCATGTTTCCTTCACTTTCTAAAGTGATAGATATAATGAATTTTCATTGTGATAGGCTTGAGTTTACCAAATACATCTGTACGTCTTTTCTCTACTTATCAATACAAGAACTTCTACTATTTTCAATTTAATTCATAAGAGCATCTAGGGTACTTCTATTATCCCTATTATCACTAGTACTAGATAGTTTGTACTGTTTTTGTTCATTTTTACGACTTTATAAGCTACGATTTTTCGTCTGCAAATTTATATTTTTTAACAGTTTCATCCTTACCTTGTCAGTTGTCAACCTTCAATTTGCTATCTGTTACAAGCTTACAGTTTTTTACTTCTGAAAAAGCTAAGACTAACGGATCATTTTGTTCAACTCTCCTTGATATTTTCTTCTCTCTGTGTAAAAGTTTCAATGATAAATCTTATATTGTGTCTTCACTAAAAGTTTAAAAAAATGTAAAGATTAAAAATGTTCTAATTCTATTACAACTTACAAGAACCCATCTCTAAATTATACGTAGTACACATTCTTTCAAAGAAAAGAAGTGAGAATTTACCTATCAGCAATAGAACGGGGTGGGACCTGTGGAGGAATCCTTTTCACAATTGTATTCAACATAGATTATTGTTTTTCGCTTTGGGTGTGGTAATCCTTGTGGAGTTAGAGGAAGAAGAATCCAAAAAGACAAAAAGTAGTGTGATGAAGAAGCCAAAAGGGTAGAAAAATCTGAACAAAAAAAGTCAATTAAGTATGTGATTTTTATCTCTCTATTTGAATGTTTTTACTTAAAAAATTATAATCCAAATAATAGTAATCTTAATAAAAATAGATAGGCTCATATTTTTTTATTTGATATTTTAATATATCTATAATTTTTATTATTTTTTGTCACCAATTAAATTAATGGTTAAAATTTTAATTTTTTATAAAATTAAAAATTAAAATAATATTATTAAATTAAAATTTTGTAGATTTAACGGGGCAAGTGACACTGTAGCTCCGTCCATGAGTACAATTCAATCTTTTATTTGGCTCGACCTACTTAAGTGCTGTATTAATTATCATGTTCCATTTATGTAAAAGTTGCGTTGCTTTCCCAAGCTTAAATCATCATGATCATCTCTTATTTTGTGCATCAAGTGACATCTGTTTGAATTTGGCAAGTGAAGGTTCGTATATTTAACAAGTGGCGATGCTAGCTTGTCTAGCTTTGAAGTGATAACCATAGCTTGGAAGCGACAATCATAGATTGGAAATCCATAAATGGATATTCGAATCTTAATATATCTCATAAAATCAATTTATGTGGATAAATACGTCCAGAAATTTGTTCGATCTGAAAGCAAAAGCTTAAGATGGATTTTTTAGAGATCAAAACTCCTAAGCAAATTATAATGGCATCCGATGGCCCTTAATTTCAATTTCAAATGAGTTAAGATTAAGATTAGGATCTAATCTAATTGAGTTTGAAGGATGGTTTTCTTTTTTCTTGTTTAGTGATAAATTTGATTTGAATTAATTTGCAGAAGTAATATATTTTTTGGGTGTATTTTATAAAATATTTGCATTTTAAAGTTATTTTTTTAATATTTTAAAAACAACAAAGCAATTCGTCTTTACCAATCAAAAATTTTAAATTTTAATTAAAAAAGACTATTAAATGAAAATTAATCAATTTATTTTGGTTTATAAAATTGAATAATTTGCAGTCAATTAATTAATAAATTTACAAAAATTATAAAGCTAAATTAAACTGAAAAGTTAAAAAATAAAACAACTAAAAAATTGATTGATTAAAAGTTTTTACTGTTAAATCGACCAAATTGATTCAATTTTAAAAGCATTACATTTTACCTCTATATATTTACATGTAGATATAGTTTTCTCTAGTATTAGGCTAGCGTCTTTAGTAAATCATTATAAGATAGCATGTTTTTTTTGGATTGGAGGGATAAAGTAACATCTTTTTCAAAATAAATGTATTGAACTTTTAGAATCGTGATATAAATATAGTTCCTATAAATGATGTCATTTGATGGATTTCAAGAATAATTATACAAGATAGGGAGAGATCCAACGCTAGTGTTTATAGTGATCATGTTCCTATAGGATTTGTATTCACCTTCCAAGCTCAAATTACACAACCCCTTGGACAAAAAGGAGAAATGATTTGAAGAGATATAAAGAAGTTATCAAGAATCTTATCCAAGATCCACTCAACAAGTTGCTTTGCACTCTTTATTCAAAACTTCTCTTTTCCTTTCAACTTTTTCTCTAAATCTGTCTCCAATCATTGAATCAATCTCCTACTAGTAGAGAATGAGTTAGTTTGTGTATGCGTGAGAGATTTGAATACCACTTACGAAAAGGAGATTGAGATTCCATCAAGATTGGAGTCATCACTACTTTGGTGGTGTTAGTTAGCTACACTCTTTGCATGGAGAGGTTTTGTGGATAAGCTAAACCTCTCGAACATGGGCCTCAAAGATGACTGCAAAAGTAGGGAGTGGGGGCATTCAATGGGTGAAGGTAGGCATGTGAAAGCTGTCAGCTTTAACTCACGTACCAAAACACGGTAAGTGTTATTACTTTTTTTTCCCGTATTTTTCTCGTATTTTAGAAAGATCCTAATCATAATCATAGAAAGATATTTTTAAATTATTCATATTCAAATTAATCATCGCTTAAATCGGATAGATTCTTTATAAAAGATAAAATTTTAGTTTCAAATTTTAAACGATTGTATATATAAGAAGAGTTCGAACCCATAATAGGTTAGTGTTAAAAAATTTTAATCGTTGCTAACTCTATCTTTACATTAATCCGATCGATATTTTGACATGTGACTTCTGCTCTTGTGGTCCGTGTTGATTTGTGAAAGACATAAGGGTCCCACACAAATCAGTGGTCCGGATGCAGGCTACACTAAAAATGACATGAGTTGTAAACTGTACCTGCGACCACCTGATTCGAACCCATTGAATATGTTTGACTATCTAGAGTAGTTACAGTAACCAACGACCAACCGTTTCTGCAGAATTCCGAAAACATAAAAAAGGAAAAACACATAACCGTCGAACGGACCTCACGGCTCACGGAAAATAATCATAAATAAACGAAATCTTTCCTTTTTCTATTCTGTCTCGGCTTTTCTTTTTCCTCGTTAAATCAGGAAGACCAGATAAATACGAAATCTGATCTTGAGAGCTGTGGAGAAGAGGGCTGAGAATTGAAGAAGAAGAACAAACAATCAAACTTCTGAGCCCTGGGAGAGGAACGGACACTGAAGGGGAGGGCGGTTTTCCGGGAGAGGAACGATAGGAGTCTGCGCGTCCAAACCCTCTGCGTCGTCGTCGTCGTCCAAGACGGCGGCGACGGCAGCAACGACGGTGGAGAAGCATTCTTCTCTTGTAGTTCAGAGGCTCTCGCACCAGCTGTCTTCGTCCGTACCACCGCCAACGTCACCGACTGGGTTGTCGCATACCAAATCGCAGAGAATGAAAGGACTGTTTAAATCTAAGCCTCGAACGCCTGTTGATGTTGTTCGGCAGACTCGAGATCTCCTTATCTTTGCTGATCGCGCCTCTTCTGCCTCCTCGGATCTTCGTGATTGCAAGCGCGAAGAGAAGGTATTGTTGTCAATTTTTTATTTTTACGGATTTTTCGTAAATGAGAAATTTGGGAATTTGAGTGGCGTTGATCTGATTAGTTAATTTGTATGGATCAATGAATGCTAGTTTTTTTGTTGAAGTTTTGATCTTAACTCAAGCTGAACTTTCTGTCCTATGAATTGAATTGTGTGATTATGATTATTTGTATTATATTTTGTTTGGTTTGCACAGATGGCAGAGTTATCTAAAAATATAAGGGAAATGAAGTCAATTCTTTACGGAGACAGCGAGTCTGAGCCAGTACCAGAAGCTTGTGCACAATTGACTCAGGAATTTTTCAAAGAGAACACATTTCGACTATTGATCCTTTCTCTTCCAAAATTGAACTTGGAGGTAAAGTGTTTGCGTGGTTATCTGAAGAGATCTATGCAGTTAGATGATTAAACATTCTTAGAATAGCTCTGACTTTTATGTCCTGTATTTATCTGATTCCTCATTCTCTTATGTGGAGAATATTTGATGAAATGAAGTGCTTTTTATACTTACCTTCAGGCGCGAAAAGATGCGACTCAAGTTGTTGCGAATTTACAAAGGCAGCAAGTTCAGTCACGATTGATTGCATCTGAATACTTGGAGAAAAACACAGATCTTTTAGATATTTTGATGTCAGGGTAAGCTATTGTCCCAAGAATTTTTAAGAGGATTGCGAGGTCATGATTGTTATCCTTTTTAGGTCGTCCAATATGCATTCTGCAAATTTTGAATTTCCTGTACTTCTTTTCTTTTTGTCACCTCATTTTATAGTCAATTGCATCAAAAGGTTGATCATTTAAAAATTGTGGCAATCAAAGGAGTTTTAAGTTAAAACTAGAATAATTATTTTTTTTTGGTTCTGTAGTCCACGTTATTGTTTGATCTCTTGTATCTGGAAAGAGAAAATTGGAAGTTTCTTTTATGTAGTGCATACGACATATTGACATTTCTCGTCCCTGTGTGCTAAATTTAAATTTTCTTTCTGAAACTAAAAATAAGAGGAAGCAATTGACGAATACTTTAGTCCTCCTTCATATTCTGCAAATATATTGGTTAAGAAGTTCAAGTTCTATATGCTAAACCGATACTAGTTAAGGGTGATGTCTATTTTTCTGGGATCTTTGTGCCTGACAATTTGAACAATATTTGAGCACGCATCTTTCTCGTTGTCCTGGGAAACTATTAAGTAAAATCTTTGTTGTTTTCGTATTTATTGAGACTTCCTAATTTACAATTTGTTGGTTATGTAGCTATGATGACACAGAAATGGCTTTACACTATGGTGCGATGCTGAGAGAATGCATTCGCCATCAGAGTGTAGCAAGGTGAGCAAGTAGTTTATATTAACTTTTACCTGGAAATTGAAAGCATTGAGATGTAGACAATCGTTTTTCCCCTTTGAGAGAATCTAGTCTTGTATTTTCAGCCTCAGTTAAATTATTGGACAAAAGGTTTCCATGTCCTTCTATCTTCAGATTTTGATGCAATGTGAAGTTTTCATCTTTCCAGAAATTTAATATTTTGTCATGTATCATAATCCTTCAGTCCTTTGATTGCAAAGACCTGAACTGTGGATAAGTGATATACATTGATTAAATATTGCCTCCTTTAATTGTTTACTATCACTCAAAAGATCTGTATGTCATGATTGATTATATTGCAGGTTTTATGTTTCAATATTACCACAAGATGTTCCTAGTAATGCAATTTGGCTTATGTATACTATAATTTCTCCCTTAAATTTGTACTGCAAATAGGATTATTTTACATGAAAAAAAATTGAGTCGAGTTCTATTCTTTTCTGGGTGTGGTACTTGTGAACTCTCTATTTCATTATTCCTTCCAATGGAATTCATGTATTCGTCGGTTTCTTCAGCTTTTTTTGTTCTGATTTGCAGATATGTCCTAGAATCTGGGCATATGAAGAAATTCTTTGATTACATACAGCTCCCAAATTTTGATATTGCTGCTGATGCTGCTGCAACTTTCAAGGTTGGATGTAGTTGACAAAGCTAATAGAGAATGATCTTTGCACTTCTCACAGTCCCTCCACATCTACACTCTCTCACCTCCACACCCCACTCCTCCCACGGGAAAAAAAAAGAAGCAGTTCATATTAGTTACTAGTTTGATACAGTTAATAGCCTCAGCACCCACCTGATGCCACTGTTTCATTTTGTTGCAGGAACTTTTGACGAGACATAAGTCAACTGTAGCTGAGTTCCTTTCTAAAAACTATGAATGGGTACGTTCTGTTATTGCCTGTTTATGATGGATATTTACTGGGGCATGTAATTATAACTCCAAGGAATTTATAATCATATACATGTGCTCTAAAATGGGCATGATGCAACTGATTCCTACAGATCTTGTTGGTAGTATTGAGGAAACTTGATTGATGTGGAAGGGATAAGTGTCAATCCAGTTAAATGTTAAGAGTTATTGAGAGTGAATCGTAATAGATGAACAATAACTGAAATGAAAAAATATAGTAGAAACCATTGCTTGATTGCTTAGGACTTTGATATCTATGATTCCATTCCTCTGATTGTCCTCATTTTTCTTGCTATCTGTATACTCCAAATTTCTATCACACGAGAATATATTAACTTCTGCTGTCATCCATATAAATAAATAAATATATATATATATATATATAGTTCATTCTTGTGTTAAAGATTCCCAAGTGAACAACATTCCTGACTTTATGCTAGTTCAGTTTTTTGCAGAGTATAATACAAAGCTGCTAGAATCTACCAATTACATTACTAGACGACAAGCTATTAAGGTTTGGCATATATATATATATATGAATTATTTACCATGTTCATTTCTTGGCAATCAAGCAAACCACTGAAATGAATTTCCCATTGAGATTCTGATGCTGTTAGGCTACATGTAACTCTTTAATTATTACAGCTTTTAGGAGATATCTTATTGGATCGCTCAAATTCAGTTGTGATGACCCGGTATGTAAGCTCAAGGGATAACTTGAGGATCCTCATGAATCTTCTCAGGGTACGTTTCTTTTCTAATGTACCTTTTCCTGGTCTCTTTATTTGCATGCCAAATATTTTAATCCTTTGTTATTATAATGAAATGTACAACTAAAATAATTGCTGCTTTGCAACTTATTTTCTTTCTGATTAATAATAATGTCTTTGGTTCCCTACCCAATATTGTTTATGATGCATATCTATTTTCTTTTTGGGAACTTATGATGCATATTTAATTACTGGTATCTTTTATCATAAGGCTATCTTGCACCTGTTAGATTACAAAAAACATTGTGTAGAAGTACTAAATTTAGTGCCTTGTGGTAACTGAAGTTTGATTTCCTGAATCATCTCATTCTCATGCAGGAAACAAGCAAGAGCATCCAGATAGAAGCATTTCATGTTTTCAAGGTACCCTTTCTATGAATCCACCCACGAACTGATCTATTTTAGTTGTTCTCTTCCTCGCATTCATGCGTTGTATTCTTTGCATCCTTTTTCTTGCAGCTCTTTGCTGCTAATCAAAATAAACCTCCAGTCATTGTTAGCATACTTGTTGCAAATAGAAGCAAGCTTCTTCGGTTGTTTGCTGATTTCAAAACTGAGAAAGGTACTTAAAACATGTTCTGAAACAAAATATTAATTTCTTGGTAGTTGTATGGTGATAAAGTTTATGCGAAGATGTTGAAATTTGCGTTTCGCATATTATGTGCAGAGGATGAACAATTTGAAGCAGATAAAGCTCAAGTTGTGAAAGAAATAGCTGCTCTTGAACCTAGAGACCATCCATGAGATGATGTTGTAATCTTTGAATCGTATAGTTCTCATAACCAAATGCTAGCCTTAATTCTCTTGCCCTTTACATTGTCGGTAGTCTTCCAATTCCTTAGTTATTCCAGTACACGAGTTAGAAACAATAAAGAAAGATGAGCTTTTGCCTATCTGGCCTTAAGAGGGTATATTGTCTGTTACTTATTAGTGTATATCACTTATCAAGTGGATTCGGCATGTAACCACCTAGAAGCTTAAGATTATTTCATATTTAAGTCACAGAAAAGATTAATTTGAATGATTTCAAACAATAATATATGTCGTAACCTACATTTTCAGT
Organism: Erythroxylum panamense; assembly: GCA_027123425.1. Lineage (NCBI taxonomy): Eukaryota > Viridiplantae > Streptophyta > Magnoliopsida > Malpighiales > Erythroxylaceae > Erythroxylum > Erythroxylum panamense. The sequence goes on from JAOTIZ010000201.1 coordinate 3,976,795, forward strand.
TTATATCTTTGCAGAAGCATAGAATAAGATGCATTGTATAATGTTTGTTTCATCTTAGAGTAGTTTAGTGTTATTTTATGTGATAAAACTTTTTCTCTGTGGAATTATCTTTTCAGTAGAAGCTAATTATTAGGACTTTAAAAGAGCTAGGAAAGAACAATTAAAGATTTTTATGGATATATTGATAAGAAGTAATAAAAAAAATTCAAATAAATTAGTTCCTATATATGCATACTAATTATCTATAGGGTAGGTATGATGGATTTGGGCAAGCCTACTAATGCATTGACACCGAAGATAAAAAGTTTAACTGTATTACACTTTTATAAAATTGATATATAATAACAACGAAATAAAATTGGAAATTTTAAAAAAGATTAAAGATAGAGATTTGTTTTGTTCATAAAAAGGTTAAAGTTTAATCTAAAAATGAGAATATTAAATAAAAGTTAACTAATTTATTTTTATTTATAAAAATAGTTATTTCATAACAATCAGTCAATTAATTAATAAATAGATTAATAAAGTAAATTAAATTATAAAGTTTGTCATTTTAAAAATTTTACGATTGAATTAGCCGAACTGATATAAATAATTTAAGAAGGTCCATAAGATTAGACCAAGGATAAGATTATTCTAAATGCTCTCCAAGTATAGTGGAATTAATACTCACTTTTTGGTCAGTGCTTTTGGAATATAGAAATGAGGACAAGAACACAACAGCTTATTCATTGTGATATACTCCTTACATCTCATTCAATATTATATATTATTCCCTTATGGAGAAAGCCATATAGGCCTTCTAAAGTTGGAATGGATTGATAAAAACAAATATAGAGATTGATTACTCATTCATGAAAATAAAACTTTTGAATATTTAATTGTTATAATAGTTATGCATTTGATTAACATTAAAAAGTATTTTCTTAATTATATTGGAAAAATTATACTTAATTCAAATTTTCTTATTATTCAGTCAATTTTTTGAAAATTTTATTTTCTTTTGCGAAAATGAAAAAAATCATACTTGGAGGTTTGAAATAATATTAATTAAAATTTAGCTTAACTTTTTAATAGTCTTAAATTTATATTCAATGTAATTATGAAAAAAATCTTTTGTAAATTTAAATTTAACATATTTGAAAATTTTAAATTGCATTCTTGATATATGTCAACATCTTCTTCAGAATAATTTTATAAATAAAAGTAAATTGTTTATTTGTTTCTAAATAAATATTTCCTTGTAATAATGCATTCAAAATAACAATTATGACAATTTTAAATTTTTCTGACATAAAATCTAATAGTATAATAATATAAATTTTCCTGACATCAAATTGTATCATATGTCAATTTCGATCTTGATGGCTGGGGGCATATAGTTTAATTGCATTACACATACAAACAGACCTGCCTTCATTAGTTACCAAGCAGTGCACATTCATATCATTTTATGGCTTTTCATTTGTCTTAATTTCATGTCCTATGTTTGATAGTTTCAGAAGGTACAAGACGTGATCTTGCAAGAAAGTAATGACTATCCACTTTCATGCTTAACAATAGGCCTTCGTGAGTTTTAACTGAACATATAAAAGGTGGAGAAGATGAACTGGTTCATCTTGACTCATTTTCTTTCCTGTCATGTTGGCTTTGCTTTGAAATTGAAGAATCTTCTCAAGATATTTTCTATCTACGAATCAATTAACACTACAAGGAAAATGTTAAATAGCGACGGAAAAATACCGATGGTATATAAACCGTTGGAAATATCGACCGAAAAAACGTAACCGTCGCGAAAATTTGGTGTGCGTAAAACTTTTTGCGACCGAAAACCATTCGGTCGCTGAATTTGGTGAAATATATGTACCGACGCCCATTTCTGTTGGTGAAGGCGTTGGTGAACTCGTCGGATACGCGCTCTTCACTTACGGTAAACGATATTGGTTTTAATTTAGGGCTGCCTCTGCTCCTTCCTCCTCCTCTTCCCGCAGATGCAACCCACCTATCTCCTTCCTCTTCCTCGATTCTTCGGCCTTCTTCGTCCTTGTTGCCCGCCTCTTCCTCTTCCGCCGGTCGCCGCTTCCTGCTCGTCGTTCGCCGCTCGCCACCATCGCTCCTCCTCCTCGTCTCCGACAGCTTGGTAAGTTCTCCTCCCTCCCCTCTTTAATTTCTCCGATGTATGCATACGGGTATCTTAAAGGTTTTTTAGTTTTTATATGTAAATTATTGCTCTAATTATATGTAAATTATTGCTCTTATATGTAAATGTAAATTATTGCATCTGTATGTAAACCTAAATTATTTACATAATGTTGTAAGTATTCCTCTAATCTGCCATGATTAATGTTCCTCTAATCTGCCATGATTAATGTTGTGATAGAAAAATGCAATTACAAAGAATGTTTACAATTCAATTACTAACACTCAGTTGCAATATAGATCCCCTAC
>JAOTIZ010000201.1:3986798-4008974 GCA_027123425.1 Erythroxylum panamense
AAATTGTAAGTATTAAAAAAATAACAACAAGGGATAAATCGAAGGTTCAAAATTAGGACTTGGGGTTCACAAACTCAAAAGATTGATTCGTACATTATGAAATTGATTGAATGTTAGGTTATGAAAACAGTTGCACAACTTTACCCATATCTTTTTTCAAAACATATAAGAGTATCTAACTAGTTGATTACCATCTCTCAATGTGCAAACTAATTAGTCAAATCCATGAAGAACAAGCAACCACAAGTTCTCACACTAGCTTAGGATATCTCTACCTCTAAGTCTAAAGTGTTCATCTTCCTATAGCATAAACCATATTTCACCTCTCAGTACATCATATGATTCGTAAGATTGCATCTATGGAGATCAAGCATAGAAACAACAGTGAAATTCAAGAAAGATGAACATAACCCAAGAACTTTCATTCAACACCCATCAATCCACAACATACAAACCAATCCCTTAAATGGGCTACGCCCCTCACCCTAAATGAGGTTTAGTTCCAAAACATTGTAACAAAAGTCATACACATCAAGATGCTCAGCATTTAAGCAAAAATATAGAGAGAAACTAGAAGAACCACAAGGGAATGTTGCTTCCAATCCTTGGTGAAATCTTCCAAACTCCCTATCTTCCTCTTATTTTGTGCCTCCTTTTTGTGGTAACATCGTTTTTACTGTCCAGCCCCCTTATTAGGTCTAAAAACAAGTATTTATAGTGTCTTGGGTCTAAAGAAACCTAGTTTTTCCTAAACAGGGGAGAGCGGATCGTGTTTGGCCGCCAATGTCCGTTAAACAGACATGAATGTCCATTAAACAGACCTTCTCAGGTCTGAAAGTTCATTTTTCTAGGCAATGTCTATTAAACGGACATGAATTTCCATTAAACGAACCTTTTCGGGTCTGAAAGTTCATTTTGCCAGGCAATGTCCGCTAAAAGGAAAAGAATGTCCATTAAACGGACATGCACCAATCCACAATTTTCACACCTTTGACCCTTTAGTTGACATAATCTCTTCTCGGAGTCTTCTCGGAAGTTGTAGAATTTGGAATTCTCTTTGAAAGCATCCTTGAGTGGCCTTAATTTGGCATCCACAAGAAAAGTTATGCTTTTCACCCCCACAATCTATCCATTTGTACCTATCAAGTAACAAAGTTGGAATGTGAGAGAATATAGAAATAAATCAAATTAATTCCAATTCATCCCAAATCATCTACGAATAATTTGACTTATTAGTTGGTTTATCGTGAATCTTTTTCACCATTCTCAATGCAGCAATGTCTCCCATCACACAGACCTAACACTGATTTATCTTGTTTCACCGTGAAACAAGATCCATTTTGGTACTATTGTCTTTCTCTTCAGATTGTTGAATGATTGTAGTTAATTGACTTATTGTGGTTGGAACCCCCTGATTTGTTAGACCTGGACCGATTGAAGTTAGAGCCTATTGGTTTGCGGATTTATTTTTGACTGATTATGGTTGTGTTCTGATTGTTTATGGTTGATTTATGATTGTCTGTGGTTGATTTCTGATTGGTTGCATTCAATGACTATGGGAAAGAACAAGGAGAAGGTCGTATCTTCAGTTTATAATAAACGAACAACCACTCCAACACGATGCTCAAGTCACCTACTATTGAATCCGGCATCCGGTAGAAGTTTCACTGGGATTAGGTCTTCTTCAGCATCTCCAATTGATATTCCTGACAACCTCCCTGTCCAGGATAAAGACGATCCACTTTATGATGTAGCACGAGTTATTTTATCTATGGTTGAAGAATCTGATTCAGATTCTGACGCAGCTCCTGCAGCATCTACTCCATCACCGACGCCTCCTATGGCTCCTCCAAAACGAGCAAAGATGCGACATCGAAAAATTGTTCGCCTGCCTTGCCATCATTCTTCAATCCTACTAAGTGGATAATGTTGTTTCTTTCAAATTTTACACTCCCGCAATAGAGCAGAAATGGAGTACCCTCAATGATGTTGGGTTTGTTTTTGATCGACCAATCAACTTGGATGAATTTCAGCAACATGGATTGCATATTTTACTATCAGAGCGCACTTTGTTGGAAGCTTCATTTCTCCCAAAGCACTATGATTTGAATCTGGTAAAGGAATTTTATTGCAACTTAACTTGTGATATTCTGAATATGGATGATGTGTCTTATAGAGTTGTATATATGCGGTGTCGGGTAGTTCATTTTGATGCTACTCATTTAAATTTGTTTCTAGGTTTTGATAACTTGATTGGTGATCTGTTGTACGATGATAAGTGGAATATGTCCAATGACTTGATTGCTACGATTTTAACTGGGGGTAAATTGATGGTGTGACCATCTAGTTTTGTTCTTCGCTCATCCATGCTCACCCAAAAATACTTTGTGCTATTTAAATTGATTATGACAAACTAGATGCCAAGCATGCATGTTGTGACTGTCTATCTGGCACAAGCCAAGTTACTTTATACGATTGACATAGGCGTGAGATTCAATCTTGGCCATCTCATTATTGAGGCAATGCTGGCTATTAAGAGTAAGACACATTCTTTATTATATTTTCCATGCATGATCCCACAATTTTTACATGCCAATGAAGTTCCCAAGATTGAGTCGAGCATGATTGAGTTGGTGACATTGATGAATATATCTCCTAAGATTTTTTAGCAACCACAAGTGGTGGATTTGTCATATGCTGCTTCAGGTCCCTCAAATGCGACAGGCACATCTACTGTTAATCCTCATGCAGCTCTATTTTTTGAAATTGGTAGAATTGAAGGTATTATTCAAGTAGTTGCTGATGCTCTTTGTAATTTGAAACAGCGAGTTCTTCGTTTCTCCAGCACTTCTTAATTTCATCTATTTGGCATGTATTGTCTTAAAGGGGGAGAGATAAGACTGTATTTTTTCTTCTTTTTATTTTGTTCACTAAAGTTGACTTAGGATTATGTAATATGTAATTGAATATTACATTGAGGGGGGACATTGCAAATCTTATCTTTATATGTCCAATTATGATTATTTATGTGGAATTCAAGAGTTGTGACAAAAATGTCAAAAGGGGGGAGATTGTTAGGATATATTATATATTTTTTATTTAGTTTGACATTTTAATTGGACATATAGGCTATAATTATCATGTTGATATTGGAATTATTATATGGCTGGACAAGTGAGTAATTGGATTGGTGTTGTTGAAGTGGTGGTGTTAAAGTGGAACTCTTGTTGGTTGCATGGTTTAATAGGGACTCTTGTTATGGGAGGGATTTGTGCATATCTTCAATCTACGGTAGAAGTTAATCTCTTTGGTGCATATGCGGTATTGAATTAATGTGGGAGTGTGTGCATCAATTGACTATTGCATGGTCAAAGTGGACTCTCTTTACTTAATTAAGTTGGTCTCATACACGTCTATCAGGAGTAGATGTCGTGAATCCCTACAACATATGTTGCCCATAACTTTGATCTAAAGTAGAAGTCTATTGCTAACGGGTGTGTGTAAAAAATTGGCGAGACATGTGTGTCTCACGGCAGATGTATGCGTTAGGTGTCTTTGAACAAATATACTGCTTGCGGTTCATGTTATGTATACCACTAAATAACGTGTCTTTTGTGTGAGCTACGGTGAAATTAATTTTTGAGCAAGGGTTGGTTAGCACATGTTGATGTCCTAGGCGTTATTCCTAATTTGAGTGAACTGAAGTGAATCTCTGTGATTTTAATGAGTCGTGGCTATGGGTGTTATTTGATGACACAGTAAATATCATCTACGATGAATTGAATATTGGTTATTAATTGAAGAAACACTGTGATTTTTTTGTGAAAAAAGAATCAACTATAGTGAGGAGTTTCAGATGGATTATTTCGAGAAGATAAATCCATAGGGAAGTCTTTCTTTTCTCTCAAGTATTTTGTCGTTCAGTTCTTAGTTGATTAAATACTTGAGTTATTTTTATTAATTATTGTGTGAGTGACAGTAGTTAGAAAAATCCTCTGACGATGTTAACACGAGACGATCGTGTTATCGGATGTGAAAATCTTTAACAAGAAGTGAGGTTAAGAGATAGATATAAGGATTAAGCGGTGTTGCTCTAGGGTGATCTTGTGTAAATCTATTGTACTTCGGTGAAAGTTATTAATCTGGGTGAGGGCTCCGCAGACGTAAGCAAAGTGTGTCGAATTGTGTTACCAAATTTATGGTGTTCTTGTTACTTCGTTTTGTTTGGTTTTATTTTGTTTGTGCCAAAGAAGTTTAATAGGCTTTCTACAGATAACTGCTCAATGCTATCGATGCCACCATTGCTGATTACACAACAAGGTAATCAAACTAGACTACTTTTCCAGTAAAATGCACATAATAGATATGTGAATTTATAGTTAACTTGGCTTTAACTATGATTATGTAAATTTAATTAAATGAAAATTAATTAATTTATTCTTATTTATAAAATGTAATTACTTTATAAAAATAAGTCAATTAATTAATAAATAAACCGATTTTGATAGTAAGGATTAGTAAAGTAAATTAAATTAAAAGTTAATCACTTTAAAAAATTTACAATTAAATTGGCCGAATTGGTATAGACAATTTAAAAAGATCCATGAGGTTAGACCAAGAATCAAGATTATTCTAAATGCTCTTCAAGTAGAGTGGAATTAATACTCACTCTTTTGGTCAGTTCTTAATAGAATATAGAGATGAGGACAAGAAGAACACAACAGCTTTACTTTGTTTCAAATGGCAGGGAAAGTGCGGAATCACTCTCACAACAATCAATAATACTATTGGCATATTTTCATGCACCTTCCATTCATTGTGACATACTCTTTTTATCTCATTCAACATTATATATTATTCCCTTACGGAGAAAACCATATAGGCCCTCTAAAGTTGGATTGGATTGTTAAAAACAAATATAGAGATTGATTACTTGTTCATGAAAATGAAACTTTTGAGTATTTAATTGTTATAATATTTATGTATTTTATTAACATTAAAGAATATTTTCTTAATTATATTGGAAATTTTATACTTAATTTAAAATAAATATAGAAATAACACCAAGTAAAATTTTAAATTTCCTTGACAAAATCTAATAGTATAATAGTATAAATTTTCCAAACATCAAATTGTATCATATGTCCATTTCGATCTTGTTGGGTGGGGCACATAGTTTAATTGCATTATAGATACAAACAGACCTGCAATTCATTAGTTACCAAGCAGTGGACATTCATATATATCGTTTTATGGCTTTTCATTTGTCTTCTAATTTCATCTCCTATGTTTGGTAGTTTCCTAAAATGGCACTGAAAATAAATTTTTCAATAAAAAATCAACTTCTTCTCATAAAGATACTATTATTATCTTGCTGTTGAAAGATAAAACTTGCTACGACGAAAGCAATGAGAGCCCAAGGGCTATCAAAGTGCCTGCGACGCCACTCAGATATTCTAGTCTTGAACTTCTTGTTATAATGCCTATCAAGGCACTCCATAACATCAGGAAAAACACCAGGATTGATGAGTACTAAATCCTCGCCAACTTCATTGAAAAATTCTGCAGCCTGCTGGTCGCTTCCAAGCAGATTGTATATTATGCGATTTCTACGCAGTACCTCCACATCTTGAGCTTGGTCAATCAGAGTATCCATCAAATATAGATAAGAAGTGAGAACTTGCTTGTCAGGTGCATCAGGGTATGTTTCGTAAGCTACCAAGTTTAAGAGCAAAGACTTGGTTGTGTCAGCAAGAACGATTCTTGGAAGTTTGAGAAATCCAGGGCTGAACTGAACTTAATGTCTGTGAAACTATTTTCCTTGCTCGGCCTGAAATGAATTCCCATTGCCTTAAGCTCTTTTGAAGCAGAATAAAAGTACAAACTGACTGCTTTTTTTGTTCGATTACGTCCCAGTAGATCACACTTGTTGATGAAACAAGAATAAAAAAGGTCAAGGAGATGAATTGGTTCATTTGATTCTTTTTCTTGTTTCTTTCCATTTGGCTTTGCTTTGAAATTTTTTAGGATCTTTTCTATCCACGATTCATGTGGATCATCAAGTTCCCCGAACATCGTGCATGAAATCTTCTATCAGGACATTCGCTTCGCTTTCGCTGAATCTTAAGCTCATTAGTTCCTTGAGAACTTGGTAAGGTAGTTGGTTCTCCAACAAAAACAAATCCCTCATCACAAAAATTGCAATTATTGCATCTAAATCCTTTATGGAATTTGACAAAAACTGAATTATGAAACATCCATCAAGTAACATCATCTTAGTGAATGTCTTGTCGTCAAACATTTTTGTCGCCTCCTCAGGATAGCATTCTCGGAGACGGCTAGCAACCTTAGCTACCTTGTCAAGCACCTGTTCAAGTGGTTTCTCACTTTCCTTCATATACTGGCGTGCCAGAGGAGGCTTGCGCCTCTCTATATCCTCAAGTTCACATTTACCGTGGTGATAAGGGCCAATGGAAACTGCAACTGGGTCATAACACTTGTCCTTCTTGCTAGCTTCCTTCTTTCGAAGAATATGTGGAACCCTGTGAATCTTAAGAACTCGTTTCTGCTTAGGTACGAAATCTTCTCTTTCTTTTTCTTCTTCGATTGTCAAAGATCTCCACAACTCATCTAGGCTATGATCCACCGATAAAGATGAGCTACCATCTTCTTGGATCGGAATCCTCAGTATTTCAGAGTCAAATGGGCTTTCTACAGATAACTGCTCAACGCTATCGAATGCCGCCATTGCTGATTACACCACAAGGTAATTAAACTAGACTACTTTTCCTGTAAAATGCACATAATGGATCTGTGAATTTATAGTGACAGCAAAAGGAGTCCGCCTGTCAAAGTTGATTTAACTGTGATTATATAAATTTAATTAAATGAAGATTAATTGATTTATTCTTATTTATAAAAAGTAATTATTTCATTAAAATCGATCAATTAGATTAGTGAAGTAAATTAAATTTAAAAATTGGTCACTTTAAAAATTTTACAATTGAATTGGCCGAATTGATATAAACAATTTAAGAAGGTCCGTGAGATTAGACCAAGAATCAAGATTATTCTGAATGCTCTTCAAATAGACAGGAATTAATACTCACTTTTTTTGTCAGTGATTAATAGAATATGGAAATGAGGACAAGAAGAACACAACAGCTTCACTTTGCTCCAAATGGCAAAGAAAGTGGGGAATCACTCTCACAGCAATCAATAATACATCATATACCATTGGCATGTTCCCAAGTACCTTCTATTCATTGTGATGTACTCCTTACATCTCATTCAACATTATATATTATTCCCTTATGGAGAAAACCATATAGGCCCTCTAAAGTTGGATTGGATTGGATTTATAAAAACAAATATAGAGATTGATTACTCATTCATGAAAATGAAACTTTTGAGTATTTAATACATCATATACTAAATAGCACTACTCCTATTTAGTATAAAGGTTGATAAATTCACACAAAAAAAAACCAGAACAAACGGTCCATTTTTGGTTCTTCACACTGTTCTGCTGTTACGTGAAAGTTTACAAAACCATCTCATATATGTATTAATGCCACAGCCTTTGATCGTCACTCACTCGTAATCCCAGTTTCATTTCTCTTCTTCCTTCGTTAAGAGTGTTGATAATGGCGGAGACTGGTATGATCCAATTTATGTCTTTTGTTTTGCTTTTCTATTTTTAGTACATTTTGGACGTTTCAGTTCTTTCTATTTCCATTACGAAGTCTGGGGTGTCAACTTGGCTCTTGATTCCTTTGTTCGGTTCTCTTCAGATTCACTCTCAGAGTTCCTGGAAACTGCAATTGATGCAGCTAAGAGAGCCGGAGAGGTGGTTTTCAATTTCGATTTTTTTCCTTGATTTTCTGTTTGTTTTCCGTTGAACTTGTGTTTATTCTTTGTTCCTTGTTCCTTTTCGTTTGAGCTGCAGATGATTCGTAAAGGGTTTTACCAGACTAAACATGTGGAGCATAAAGGACAGGTCTTCTTTTCATCTTATAGCTTCCTTCTATATGATATTCAGAACTTTCTCTTAAGTAATGTCGGGGTTGGAGTAAATTGAAGAATACTGTGCTTAGCGGAAGAATTAAGACTGAGTTAATATAGGAAAAGAAGATGACAAATTTCGCTGAATGGTTACTGCTTGGAGATTAGTAGTGGAAAATTGGAGTAATTATATGTCTTAACAAATTGACTTAACATGCCAAAAAGAATTTTGGAATTCATGGGAAATGTTAAGGAATTGAGGAGTAATTTCAATTAAGCATATCCTTGGCCATGATCATTGTGGATTACATATGTATTTTCACAGACTTGCGTCAATGTCAAGGTAGTGAATCATTTATATTTCTCGATGACATATGTGTAATGCTTCTATTCCTCCATTGCAGGTAGATTTAGTTACGGAAACTGATAAAGCTTGTGAAGATCTTGTCTTTAATCTTCTTAAAGAACGCCATCCAACACATAAGGTTAAGTCCTTGTCACATTTTTCCTTTCTTATGTATGTAGCTGAGAAACCCAATCGCTAGTCGGGGTTGAGCCTTTTGCTCCCTGAATGTTCATGTGGTCTCTTGATTATAGTGGTTAACTTCTTTTTCAGTTTATTGGGGAAGAAACTACCGCTGCCAATGGTATCACTGAGCTGACTGATGAACCAACTTGGATTGTTGATCCTCTTGATGGAACTACCAACTTTGTGCATGGGTATATGGAATCCGTCGTTTGATGTTCTGTTATTGTTTACATCTCCATTTCCATAATCATAACTATGCCAACATATTTGCTTGTAGTTTCCCCTTTGTATGCATATCTATTGGCCTTACAATCGGCAAAATTCCCAAAGTAGGTGTTGTTTACAACCCAATAATGGAGGAGGTGAGATTTTTATGCTTCAATGTATAGAAGTAAATGACTATGTTTTGTTCTTCAGAGTAGTAAAATTGATTCTTGACATACCCTATCCAGTTTGTTATGCATCCCCAAATGATCCCTTACACAACTATAATCTCTACCTCGTTCCGATTTTTATGTTACAGTTTAGCACATGATCAGCACACTATGTCCTTTCAGTTTTTTGGTTTCCAGACATTATAGTCAGCTCAAAGAAGTCAAATCAGACAACCTTGCTTATGTTTGTCATCCATTACTTTTGCAATGTTTTTTTCCATGTAGCTTTTCACTGGTATTCATGGAAAAGGTGCTTTTTTGAATGGTAATCCCATAAAAGGTAAGCCATAAGTTAACTATTGTTGCCCCCTACTGCTGGCGCACTCTTGTTGTTAACTTGAACATCTTCATTTTCATCTTATGAAAATTGCAGTATCATCCCCAGCTGAGCTTGTGAAGTCTCTTCTTGTAACTGAGGTATGCGTTTTATCCTTCATTTATATGTTGACATTAGGAATCATGATGAGAACCTGTCTAATCAATATTTTACTTAGAGCAGGTTGGAACAAAACGTGATAAGTCAACTGTGGATGCTATTACAAATAGAATCAATTCTTTGCTTTTTAAGGTGAGACCATAAATGAAGTTCTATGTTTGGTAAAATTGCATTAGAAATCTGCTAATGGAATATAAAACTTTCTTGTTACCAGGTGAGATCAGTCAGGATGAGTGGCTCTTGTGCATTGAATCTTTGTGGAATTGCATCTGGCAGGCTTGATTTGGTTTATGAAGCTGGATACGGGGGTCCATGGTATGTTTTAATAATTTGTTTCAGAAAATTTTGGTGTGGGAATTAATCAAATGATTGATGTGGTAACATGATTAATGTGAGCTATTCCTTTGCTCAGGGATGTAGCTGCTGGTGCTCTGATTGTAACAGAAGCTGGTGGACTTATTTTCGATCCGTAAGTGCCATCTTACCTACAGCAAACTGTGATTTGAAGGAAGGGAGTCTAGAACCAGTCCATATCATAACCTAGAATAACTTATATCAGTGAATATACAACTTCAATTGTCTATTTCCTTAATATTGAGATGTCAATAATGTAGTCAATCATGCGAAAAAAGTCAATATTTTAGGTTGCAAGACTTCAAACTATTACCCTGACATTTACGTGCATAGATTTTCTTAGTTAGAAAAGCTTAAAGATTTGGTGTTGGTTGGTTTGCTTCAGATCTGGTAAAGATTTTGACATCACATCTCAAAGAGTTGCTGCTTCAAACCCACAGTTGAAGGATGCATTTGTTGAGGCTTTGGAGGAGGCAGAATGAAGAAGCAAATGAGATTCCATGAGATTACAATCAAATATGTTTTCGAAGATGATAGTTTTGCCTAGTCATTGTGAAAAACATCTGCTGCACTCATTGATTACTCATAAATGTGAAAATGAAGCTGTATAATTTTCTAGAACCTCGGCACAACCAATTGTTTGATATAGTCCAATTTACTGAAAACTTCTGATTGTCACATCTGCTTGATCCACGGGGCTGTCTTACCAACAGATGTAGACAAATTCTCAATGGAATAGTTCACAGCACAATGATTAACAAATGAATGCCAACAAGAAAATAGACGAGTAAAAGAATCAGAGCCAATTGTCCAATTTACTGAAAACTCCTGATTGTCACGTCTGCTTGATCCACGGGCCATCTTACCAACAGATGTAGCCGAATTCTCGGTGGAAAAGTTCACAGCACAGAGATTGACAAATGAAGGCCAACAAGAAAATAGAGAATTAAAAGAGTCGTAAAAGTGAAATTCGGTAGGGACACTTCCAATTCTTCTCAAAACATGTACAAAAATGGATACTTGTACCCCTCCAAACTTGCTGATATATACCCAGGATTAGATACAACTTTGAGAATTATAACATAGATGTCATGAAGAAAACAATGGAATCACATGGTATATAATAAATATCTGAACAAGAAACAGATACATATGAAATCTCAAGGAGAGTTTCAGACTAGACTTCCTATGACTACCCTGAGAAAAAAACTTCAAAATCCTATACTCCCTCTAGCACTGGTGTAGTCAGATAGCAGCAACTCATAAATGGAAGACAAGGGAGCAACTGCTATGACTTACCTGTTAAACAAAGTTACATAGAAATAAACAAAGAAACAACATAAAATAGAAAATACAGAGCCAAACACAAGCCACCTATGCCTCCTGATATTGCCTAGCATCATAACCATTTGTCTCATTCGATCCATTTATGCCGTGAGGCATCTTTGTTTCGGCCTCTGACCTTTTCCTCTTCATCACAACACACCAAGTATATCCTTCCAACGAAACGGCACTGACGGCCAAGGCAAGGACAACACCAATGTAGGCGTGCTTCCATTTCTCCTGAGGTTGTAAGATGTCCAAACCTTTGAATATGTTGATGACGCTGAGGATGATGACAGTGTATCCCACAGAATGGTGGTATAGGTTCCAGTAGAACCTGAACTTGTGATCAGGTTTTGGTCTTAAAAGCAAAGCAAAAACCTGGATTGTACGCAAAACAATTTCTCTTTAATACCCTGACGCTGATAATAATTAATAATGAGAAAGTATATCATGAATCATGATACCTGAAGTGTTCCAAGACAGAACAGGACTATCCCAATTGTTCTATGAGCATTATACACTATACCAACAGATTCACTTCCCAGTTTGAGACCTGTACCCCATCCAGCAACCCCGACCATGTAGGCTATGGATTGACAAGTAACGTGAAGGTAAAACCAAGCAGGACCTGCAGATTTGAACACCTTCAGGTATCTTGCTATCAGAGCACCAATTGGCATCATAATTCCCCAGCCGGCTACATTCAGAACTCCGTGAACCTGACATTTTTTTTCAAATAATCATTAACAACTTGGGTTATTTATTGGTTGTGCCAATATGAAATATTGATCTGAAAGGAAGTAGCCGGAGATTTGATCATCCAAATCCAAAAATCCTTCAAGAACAGAGCATATACTTCGGATAGAATCGAATTGTTGTTAAAACATTAAACAGAAACTATGCCATGTTTGAAGCCTGATCGAAGCATTATGCTGTCATATGATCGAGACATAATTAGCCATGACGTAACCAAAATCACTGGTTCAAGTCAGATATAGCAACCGAATAACAAGGAAGAACAGATCGTCCTTAAACACATATAGACATAGAAGACGGTGTTTGATTTGAAGTACTTACATTTCTCCTCCTAAGCTTGTCGTTGCCTCCGGTAGTCCCAACCTGGCCGGAGAGAAGGTTAACAGTCCCCATAGATTGCACGTTAGCTCCAGTAGTAGCATGGACCTGAGGAGTACCACCGGAAACCAAACCATCCTGCCAAACCTGGTTCACAGTACCAGCACCAGTGATTGGAAGTCCTAGAGTAGCAAAGATTGTGATCTCGTTGTTCGCATAAGTAGCCGATAAACCTGAAACGTCAAAACTAAGTTTCCCTTCCGTCAACTGAGTCTGATAGCTGCCCACGGACGACGTATAAGCCCTCATGGCCCCACCAGATTGCTGGTATGCAACCAGAGCTTGTGATCCGACCATGCCGGTTCCAGTAGGATTTATAGCCCATGCAACCCAGTTAGAGGAAGAGACTCTTGTGTGCCTGTAGGCTATCTGTAGAGTGCTTGATGAAGAGTTGTAATTCCAATGAAGAAATGAGTTCAGATAAGGAAGATCGTTACATGCACTAAACACCTGGTTGCTGGAGAAGGTATAGCTAGAACAAGTCTGAGCATATGATGAGAGTGTCGCAGAGAAGAGAACTGTGAGAGCTAACACAAATCCTAGTGTTGTGTCCATGGATGGAGATGACCCAAGATCAGAGAATAAGGATTTTATATATGTATATATATGAAGTTGGTGAGTTTATTTTGGCTTCGTGTAGGCGATGGCAACAAAGGAGAGGCGAATGGAGTTGATATATAAGGTAGAAGGTGGGTTTGGTTGTTGGACTTTTGTTGGGAAGCCATTATACATTAGATAGATACTAGAAGGTAGAGTTCATATTTTCTCCTCAAGAACATGAAAAGAAGATTTTGAGAAGCATCTCTTGGAAGTTGAAGAAAAGAACCATTATGATGATTTTTCTAATTAGTCTTTCAATAAATGACATCAGTAGGTATCACTCCTTTCATTTCTATGATTTTGGAAGCTTCATTAATTATTAATTTTACTTCAATATTAAGATTGTATTTTAAGTTAGGTAAAAAAAAACTTCTTAAATTTTTTATTATTCGGAGTTGATATCAATTAGAAAATAACGACAAAATATATACTACAGGTTCATCACACATTGATCAATTAAATGCTGCTTATATAACGACTCTACTCAACTCTTAAATTAAAATAAAAATAATTAAAATTTAATATGATTATCTTATATTAATAATTTAAATCGAGTTTAATTAGTTTAAATTAAATATAAAAACTATGTTGAGTTACCATTTCAGTGACATTTGATTAATTCATATATATATATATATATAATTAAAAAGTGATTTTTTAAAAAAATTGAAAACTATAAAAAAATTATGAAAATTTAAATTTTTCTAAATTTTTTAAAACTTTTTAAAAAAGTTATATCTCATTTATCCTTTTGCTTAAGACATTAATTTTTATTTGAATAATCTAAGTCTATTACTAACCAACCTTTTCTTTTTCAACAAAAGCTCTTGCCCATCTTCAACCATAATATATACATGTTCATCCATCCATATGTTTTGGAGCTTTAGGGTAATTCCACCGCCATCGATGACTCATAGCTTGGTTGGTGAGCTATGATCCAATCTATCCCCCACTTAAAAGGAAGCTCTAATATATTATGAACTTACCATAACCTCAATGACTTAAGAACCCTTTCCTTTGACACTTATTTTTCTTGCAATTCCAACTAGTTGAAGTCAATAGACTTTATGTGGTTCAAGTGGTGCATGAAAGACTTCTCCAGTAGTTAAGGATTGGAGTTCAATTTTTACAAAATATTAAAGATCAATTGTCTACTTTATATTAGTTTGATTTAAAAATATGTCATAAACATTAAAATATATTATTAGTTTCTGAGTTATTCTAAATAAATAAACTCATTTGTTCAATAAAAGGGGTTCTAAAATTCCACTACCACTAGTATTATTGTGCCTACAATACCAAGTTAGAATGTAGCTGAAATATAAAATTTAGAAATGTCTAATAATACTCGGTCATATTTTTATATACTTAAGAAATTGTTTCCAATGAACCTAAATATAGTACAAATTAATGATAATACAAAATATCAATAAATACGTATAATTAAACACATAAAAGTGAATACAAATGAAGGCTAATTAGAAGTGAAAAAATATCAATAAATACGTATAATTAAAATATATTATTAGTTTCCGAATTATTCTAAATAAATAAACTCATTTGTTCAATAAAAGGGGTTCTAAAATTTTACTACTACTATTACTACTGTACTTACAACACCGAGTTAGAATATAGCTGAAATATAAAATTTAGAAATGTCTAATAGTACTCGGTAATACTCTTATATAATAGAGAGATTGTTTTCGATAAACTTAAATATAGTACAAATTGATGATAATACAAAATATCAATAAATATGTATAATTAAACATATAAAAGTGAACACAAATGAATACTAATTAGAAGTGAAAAAAATGAACATATATAGTCAACATGACTTAACCACTCTTAATAAGTTTGCGTCAACGAATTTGGACAACCAGAACTGGACCTAACCTGAAATATCGCTCAGAACGTCACCGTTTAAGCCAATGTACTAAAGGATTAGGTTGGGATTAGGTAAATGCGATCAGATTAAAAAAGCCAAATGATGTGGAGACTTGTTTCGTTGGTCAAACCAAATCCTTACTAGCCTCGTGTCTATAAACTTCAACGGGAACCACCTGCCACGTGGAAGTCCACCAAGTCATACGGCTGGTAGGACCCACACAATTCGTGATAACAATAAAATTAAAAATATAGAAAATTTTGTTCAGACCTAAATTTATCCGAAACCTAATTCTTTTAAATAAAATGATGTTGTTTTGCTTAGAATAATTGGATAAAAATAACTAAATTTAGACTTATAAATCAAAAATTGTCATCTATAAATTCCAACCGGATGCTCCGCGCCAGATAAACCTTGTACAATAGGCTTGATTGAGATAGCGTAATTAAGGAGATTTGAATACATGACCTTTTAGTTCCATATATCACTAACTCGACCACTCCTTAAGAGTGTATATATATATATATATATATGTGTATGTATGTATTAACAATGTACACTTGGGGTATTTTATAACTATATTACAAGTTCATATCCTGAGGAGTCTGTCTGCTACTGTAATATCGGTTATGACACAATCAGTCAATCATTGACATTGTAATAATATAAACATATTGTTATAATATATGTATCCCGAAGAAACATGATCCTCTGATGATGGAATAGGAATGGTCTTTACAGAATGCATAACAAATTTAGAACAGGGTTGTTCCGTGACAGGACCGAATCCATGATTTTCAGGAACTCCACTGGGTATGGTTGTCGATTCTATGGTGTCCGAATCTGTGACTTGGAAAGCTGCAATGTAGGTAACTTTAAAATAATAGCAACGGTGATAGGGAGATCGTGTCTGGTACGGCAGAAGTGACATTTTCCATAAATTCCGATTTATAATAAGAATTGCATTAAATAATACATTTTAGATGAATTAGTTGATTTATTAAATATAAAATTCATTTAATCTCTTGCGTTCATCAAAGGAATTTGTTTTACCAATTAAATCACTGCTTAATTGCAAATCCTTGACTGTTATTAATGACAAATATGCATATCGAATGAATGAACTTACTTAAAATCAATATTTTAAAAACTAGACTGAAAATTACACCAATAACATAAGAAGTCTAAAGTTTAAAAGATTCAATCAATATTAGATCGTCATAAAATTAGATAAATATTAAATAAAAATAAAGAACTTTAAAGAGATTGTCTAAAGGATTTAAAGTTTAATTAAACAAAAATATTGTTAAATAAAAATTAATTAATTATTTTTAATTTATGAAAATTTATTAATTAATAAAAATTGACTACTTAATTAATAAATTTATTAATTTTTTACAATAAGCATTAATAAAGTAAATCAAACGAGAAAGTTAAAAATTAAACTAAAATGCAAAAGAAAAGCTACTTACAATTGATGACCCTCTTTCGACCCTTATAAAGCGTAGAATTCATTTAAATTATATGCAAAGTGTTGGGTATATGTACTTACCCAACAATAAATACATTTAAATTAATGCGTTAATAAAAAGAGGACATAAATTGAATTTTATGTATATGTACTTGTTAGGTTATGGATCACAATTATCCATAGTTTGAAATACCTTAACCTTTTTTATAATTTTAAATTTAATTAGTTTTTGCCGTCTTACACTTAAAATATGATATTTGACCGTCGCTAATTAGTTCTATAATTTAACGTGAAATGACATCCCAATCAGAGGAGGGGGTACATCATAGTTAAGGCTGAGTTCACCCTAGGTATATGTAAGGCTGATGAATCACTGACGTCAGATATTATTATTCGTGTTTGACTAAATTTAAAATTAAAATATTTTCTCCTACAATAATAAATATCAAAAGTAACAATGTCAATCTCTTGAATGTCTCAATTTGGAGGTCAGTATACTTAAATCTTCTACTTCTGTTTCTGTTCAATGACTCAGATCGAACTGGTAGAAGTAGAACTCCTTTCATTTTTCTGGGAACTGCTTCAATCAATACAAAAGAAAGGAACAAAGTTTTTAATTCTTGATATAGTTCTCAGTTTCGGGTTAATCTGCAATTTTCCAGCCAACTCAAAGGAAATGTAACAACAAACCAAGTCGTAGAATACATGTAAGGATTGAGTATGAAGTAATTCTTACACCAAAGAAAATGGAATTTGATTAAGAAAGTCAAACTAGCAGAATATGGAGAAGGAAAAAAAAGGGATCTGTTTTATTTAACACATAGATGAATCTGACTTGTTGCAAAACCACTGGCATTAAGGACTTCAGCAGAAACTGCAAATGCCAATCTGAAATCACCATCTGCAAATTATGGAAAGAAAAACAAGAGAACATCATCTGATGTGGTTGAAATCTCCAGGCCTTTAGTAGGTGATCATGAGCATTTTGATTTCTTTCTGAGAATTATAATGGTTCGGAGGACAAATACACCTGTTGTTTAATCAAAGAACATTTGAGATTCATAATTAGGATATAAAGATATGAGCCATGACGATTAAGTAAATTCAGGATTTTGAGATACCTGGTCTCCACTACTAATATTTTGCTCTGATCATTTCAAGCTATCTTATGGCAGCTGCTGGCAAGTAAGATGCTGAGAGATTGTGAGGGTCAAGCTAGACAACTGCAAATTGAGGCAGTCAATTGCAGGTTGATCAACACACAACAAAGCTATATAAACTTTATGAAGTGGAAAGGGATCCCAATAGAAGCTGATCCAAATACCTGATCAGTGTGTGGCAAACGCAAGAACTTAAGACATTTCCTGTAGTATCAGATATTATAGCCATTAACCTCAACTGCAGGAATATGAGAAATCTTTGGCCAATCTTCTCCACTGTCCCGTTGAATTCTTTTTTTCAGCAAAGGACAGTCCCAAATAGATAGATACAGGAGGGAGGATGGCAAGCTTTCTGGCAAGAGTTGCAAATTTCAGTAACCAAAAATCTCTAGTATTTTCAGGTCAATGAGGTGTGCAAGTCCTTCCACAGATTTCAGATTTCGAAGCTTATAGATTTTTAGATATGTAAGAGAGGAGGGCAGTCCCTCTGTAGGCAGGGACAGCAACTCAGGACACAGCCTAATCTCCAATTTTTCAAGCAAGTTGAGATATTGAGTTCCCTTGTCGAATAGGGACTCAAAAATCTGAAGATCAGAAATGGATAGAGAGGTAATTTGATGGAACTTTGTGTACTGCAGATTTTTTACATTTGGTAGAAATAAAATTCGAAGAGAAGTAAGAGAAGAGGGGAACAATATCTCTTCCGGGAAAACTTCCATGCCTCCGTACTTACTAATCTCCAAATCAGAAAGAGATGAGAGATTCTGCAAATTCCAATGCTTAAACCCAGAAACCAGTTTGTCGCAATTGGAGATGGAAAGTGATCGTAATTTGGATGGCAAACCTCCTTTTCGAAATCTAGCAATTTCACTGGATTCATCTATTTTCAATTCCACAATGGAAGAGAGCACAGAGTGCATACATTCTGGCAGTGACTCCGATATCTCCATATGAGCAGACAATTCTTCTGCAAAGGATTTGAAATTCGGACAAGGAATTTGAAGATTTGGACAACTTTCAACCTCAAGAATCCTCAGCCCGGGGAACAATTCCAAGGGGAAGCACCTGAGAGACTCACAACGCCTTATTACTACTTTCTCTGAAGCCAATATACGAGCGATACCAAGTTTCTCCATCATCTCTACCATGGATAGTTGGGAGTTGAATTGGACAAATTTGAGGGAACGGGAATGACTGAACTCGATGGAACGAGAACCATTCTCCAAAATCATTGATGTGAGTTTTGGAGCCTTTGGAAACGAAAATTCAAGCTTCCAGCATCTTATAACATGCAGTTTTTTCAAAGAAGGAAGGCAAACAGGCAGAACACCTTTTAGATTGGGGCAATCTACAATTGAGAGCTTTCGAAGAAGAGGGAAAGCTTCACCATCACCTCCCTTTCCATAGGGAATCCATTCCTGCAATTGTGGCATTTTTTCAAACCTCAAAATCTCGAGGGATTGAAATGGTTTGATAGATGAAGAGTCAAATTTTCCATAGAAGGCGTCGTCAACAACCTCAACACTGTCAAAACCTCTAAGCTGGAGATTCTTCAGAGACGACATATGCCCAAGTTGTGGAAGCGAGGAGCAATACTTGCAGCCCACAAGCTTC
This sequence comes from Erythroxylum panamense, assembly GCA_027123425.1. Classification (NCBI taxonomy): domain Eukaryota; kingdom Viridiplantae; phylum Streptophyta; class Magnoliopsida; order Malpighiales; family Erythroxylaceae; genus Erythroxylum; species Erythroxylum panamense. Next base: position 4,005,749 of record JAOTIZ010000201.1, read on the forward strand.
AAAGTTACCAATTGCATAAAAGAAGAGTCTCCTACCCAATTTGGAAAACTCAAACCTCCATACCTAATAACTGAAACCTTCTCCACATCTATGTGAGGCTGCAATCCATCAAGTACACCCTTGTCACGTCCTGGATCATCTGTATCGCAGCTCCATTCTAGTATCAACTCCTGAAGATGCTTCCTTTCCTTCAAATTAGCTTCCAGGGCTTCTCCAGCATTCACAACATTTTCAAGGTTCCGAATTGCAAGTGATCCTCGGAGATGTTTCAGCTGTCCCAATTCCTTGATGCTGCAGTCACTAAGTTCTCCCACCAAAAAGTTACTTAAGTTCTGTAGCTTTGTTAGTCTACCCATATTTGGCGGCATCTCCTGCAAGCTTGTACCCTCAATATCAAGATGCAGCATATTTGTCAACTTTTCTACATTAGCCGGCAACTCAATCAACTGTCTGCATTGGTTTAACTTCAACGTTTGCAAGTAATACAAGTCACAGAAACTTTCAGGCAGCCTTTTAATGGGTGTTTTAGAAAAGTCTAAGTAATGCAAATGCTTCAAGCTGGAGATTGAATCAAGCAACTCACTCACATCTTGGCACTGAGACAGAGAAAGAACTCTTAGGCATCGGAGCTTTGGCAATAAATCAAGAAGTATATTCGTATGATCTAGTGTAAGCTGCAGCCATGGCTGGGACACCACCAGTAATGTATGCAAGTACTGATTGTTTCGGGTAAGTAGGAATCCCTCCTGCACATGTGGATGTGTACTCCTCACCCACGATAAATGGCGAACTGGTGGTAAGTTCACATAATCTGTTACCTTCCAAAAAGATGCAATCCTCTTTCACGATATGTTTGGTAATGTCTCTAACTAGGTCATGCAAAACGAAGCAAGATTTATAAAATTAAGAGTTAATCCGCAGTTCAAAGATTGACCTTGACACAAGTTCATCAAAGTACGCTTCAACAACTTCACGGATCTCCTTATTCTTGTGGAACAAAACCTTCAGCCATCCAAAGAAGGACTAACTCATCCTTTTGAAATTCATAACCGTACGGGAATAATGTGCAGTAGGCAAAACATGGCTTGAGATATGATGGAAGGAAATGATAACACAATTGTATAGGATGATAAACACTGCCAAATCGAATATGCCTCAAGTCACTCAATACTTTTTCCCAAGTCACTACACGTCTCATAGAATGTAGGACACCTCCTAGTATCTTTAAAGCTAAAGGATGACCACGACAGGTCTGAACAATCTCTCTACCAATTTTTTCCAAGCTTCGGTACCAGTTATAACTTTCCCCTGCAAATGCGTGATCGCAAAATAATTGCCAACTATCCTCAGAAGATAAAGGATTGAGCTTAGAAATTGAGTATAGTGGCTTGTTGTAAAGTAGTCCTACATTATAGTGGCGTGTTGTCACGATGAGCCAACTTCCTAGAGCCCCAGACCTCAAAGGTGTGAGCAAACGCTCCCATTCATCTGAACTTTGACGGCAAACATTGTCCAGTACAAGTAAAAACCTTTTGCCCACCATTTGCCTCTCTAATTTAACTATCAGTTGCTCCAGTGTCATGTTGTGATAACACATCGATGAGAATTCCTTAAGAATTTGTTTAATTATATTAAATGCATCAAAATCTCTTGGAACAGATATCCATGCCATGAAATCGAATGAATCTTGAACTTTTTCTTCTCTGTAAACAAGTTGTGCAAGTGTTGTCTTCCCAATACCACCCACACCCACTATGGAAACTACACGAATGTTATTGTCATTCATATCATCAGATAGTATCAGTTCTATCAAAGACTCCTTTTTAGCTCTCCTACCGAAGATGATAGATTCATCAAATAGAGAATTTGCAGGAACTTTCCGAGTTACTTGCGTCCCTCCAGTACACTCTCTGGCCATCGACCGAGCAAGGTCAAGCATAAGCTCATGCATGACGAAACATCTTTCATAACCATAATTTCGTGGTTCAAAAAAAGACCTTGACAAAAGCTCATCAAAATACTCCGCACCAACTTCTTTTGCGTGCTTATCTTCATATTGATTAACGAGCCCTTCTGCAATCCAACGAAGGACCAACTCTTCCTTTTGAATTTGATGATCCTCGGGGAGTATTGCACAGTAGGAAAAACATCGTTGTAGATATGGTGGAAGGTATTCATAGCTCAATCGTAGAATTGGAAGAACCCTAGTCCCTGCAAGAGTCCCACAAACTACTTCCTAATATATTTTCCCATTCCTCGACATTTCTCACAGAACGTAGGAGACATCCTAATGCTTTCACACACAACGGAAGGCCTCCACACTTCTTCACAAGTTCCTGACCCAATTCTACTAATCGTGGATTCCGATTAAGTTTTTTATCTGAAAGTACAAGATGAAAAAACAATTTCCAGCAATTGTCATCAGATAATTCCTCAAGCTGAACCAACAATGATGTGTGACCCACAAGTGATCCTGCCCTACCGCATTGTGCTGTAACGATGAGGCAACTCCCTGGAGCCCCAGTCTCCAAAAGCTTGACGAAGTTGTACCAAGTACTGTCATTTTGATACCAGAAATCGTCTAGCACAATCAAGAACTTTTGATCCGCCAGCTTTTTCTGTAGTTCAGCTTGAAGCTGCTCCATTCCCATGCTAGTAGCAGAAGCCATTGAAGAGACATCGACACCCTGAAGAATATCTTTTCCCATCTTGTAAAGGTCAAAATCATGAGTTCAGATCCTCTGTCGTAAATAACCCTGTCCTACTCTGTCTTTTTACAAAACGACACCGTTTTGTTTAAAAAATTGCGTGCAGCGAAGAAGCTGTGGGAGTTGTGATCCCCACCCACAGCCGCCGCCGTTTTCGTAGCCGATTGATTATTAATGAGCTTAGCTTCGCCCACTTTTCTAATTAATATACTTCCACTGTTATCATTATTTTATCCTTTATTAATATATCCTTTATTTATATTTATATTCTTTAATAATTAACAATAGTAATAATAATCATCATATTATTATTATTATTATTATTATTATTATTATAAGTACTCAGATTAAATTTTGTTATATTATTAGTATTATTATATATATGTTATTATGAAATGGCAAAACCGTATAACAATTAAATTAATGAGAATAACATTATTATTATATTATTAGTATTATTATATATATGTTATTATGAAATGGCAAAACCGTATAACAATTAAATTAATGAGAATAAC
>JAOTIZ010000201.1:4030608-4041096 GCA_027123425.1 Erythroxylum panamense
TTTTTTTTTTAAAATATATATATATATATATATATATAAATATATAAAAAAGAGTTATTTAAGGGTGAATGATACACTGGGCCTTCTAAAGTTTTAAAAAAATTTTTTTGGGCCCTCCTATATTAAATTTCTGGCTCCGTCACTGTTTGTAAGTTTGACACAGTGATAGGTAGCAAGAAGGTGAGAATGGTTTGGATATTGCGAAGAAGGGACAATAATATTCTAGGGTTAGAATAATAAAAAGTTGATAGAATAATAAAAGAAAATGAATAGATCATAGTCGCTATATAATTCTTGCGTTTAATGTCATACTTCCATCAAGTATTTAAAGTAGATATTGATTGTTTGTGTTAGTAATGCTAAGTAGTTATTTAATTTATATTTGTATAATAATATTGTAAAAAGAACAGGTTAATTTGGGATATGAGGCACATTTCTTAGTGAAAAAGGGTTGCATATAAAATAATAGAAGTTTAAGACAGAAAAGGTAAATTTTGAGTTTGTTGTATACAGTTTCGAATTGTCACCAGAACAAGGTAAAAGAAAATATCTAACAAGGTTTCATTTGTCTATAAATAATTAAATCGTATTTAATATTACGAGGATTGTTCAAATCAGACTAACATTTTCATCCTTTAAATTGTACGACCAAATTTTTTATCATGTTGTTGCTATAGTTACGGGAATCTACTTAAGAAACATCCGATAGGAATTAAAATGCAAGAGAAAAGAAGGCATGTTAAAAGAAAGCAAATAAACAAATAAAGAAAATGATTTCTTTTGATATGTTGAAATTTGTATGAATTTAGAAGTAATTATTTATGAATGTAGATGAGTTTAATAAAGAGAATTGTCTCCTGGCATAACCAAGTCACGATTATGAATCAAGTCACAAAATGTTAGTGACGGTTGTCATTTAACAACAAAAAATCACCATTTAGGTATACACAATTTTGAAATTCACGAAAAAGAGGAAATTAAAGCACAAAATTTAGAAAAGTTACATGCTCACATTCTATGAGGAACTATGAAAAAAGTATATGAAAATTTGAATTTTTTGTTGCTGCCATCAACATCTGCATTTGAGGTTGGAGTGGGTTCAGTGTCGCTGAATGTTTTGTGAAGACATATCTTCTAAACAACAAAATCTTCTAAAAATATAAAAAATCAAAATATATTAGCCATAGAGTATAAAAGTGAACATTTTTTTATAAAAATGCTAAGTAAATAAATTACAGATGATAATATAATTCATGAAAAAAAGAAGTTCACATAGTTTGATAAAGATAAAAATGCAAAAATTAATTAAATAAATAATGATAAATACCTGAAATAGGTGTTGGTGTAATGTCAGCATTGTTATTTTGATCATCAGTTGAAATGTCATCATCTTTTCCAATTGAAGTTAAAACCTTTTGTAATTCAGCATCATCAGTTTCACGATAATAAATAACAGTGAATCGTTGTCTTTCATCTGGTGAGTGGATGTGAACAGGTTTGATATGAAGAAGAAATGTCTTGGTTTTCAATTTTGCATATACCCTTCTAGAGGAAGTTTGATACTTGTTATGGGAAGGCAAAAATGTAAATCGTTAATCAAATGATAAAGATATCATAATTCTTGTTATATTAAATGTAAATCTATCTGTAGTAAGTAAAAAACATATAAACTGGTGGTAAAATTGCATAGCTTCAATTGCACTGAAATTCAAGAGGTTTTCACCAAGTTCACAAAAAATAGAAGCTGTGATGGTTCCTGTTTCGTCAATTAAATCAACATCATAGTGGAATTTACATTTGCAAACAAAAGTTAATGAGAATATATAAAAATTTATTACTGAAAAATTGTTATGAAAAAAAAAGATTAAAATCAGAAATTTCGAAATGCCTAACGGGCGTGACATGTTAATTCACTCCCTTAAGAAGGTCTCACAGGTGTGACTTAACACATCACACCTGTGACATACAACAAATTAACTTGCTAATGTTGAAAAATAATAATTTCCTAACAAATATGCTGAATCACAAGAAAAGGCAGAAAATTGAAAAGAAAAGGGAAAAAGAAATGCCTAAGTTCAGCTGGGAATTTCTCCCTACAAGAATTACAAGTGAACGTAATTCCATATGTAGCGACTGTTGAGTGAAAAACACTTTTTGTAAGCCACATACCAGTACTTTTGCAAAATGTGTTGAAAGGAAATATGAGCTTTAATCCATGCTATCTGCAAATATACAGATATATTTTTGTTAGAAATATTAATATCAAATAGACAATGTGTGAGCAGAAAGCTTATATAAGAATATAAAATGTATTTACCTTACTGGTGGCCTTTAAGAAGATGAATTTAATAATTTTTTGATGTGATCCAAAAGATGCATCAGGATTATATCTCAAATAAGCTTGTTGGTTAATAAGGTTTTTAAGCCCCTTATTATTTCGTTATGCCCTGTAAAATAACAATTATAGATATAAAAGCATTAAAATATTCTAAAATTTGTATATAATTTTATTCGTTGTTAGAGCAAAGATAAAAAATGTGGCAGTACTAATTTTTAAGATCTGTAACTTTTTGTATTGTGGATCAATAAAAATTGCGGAGTCAAACCATGTGGATAATGCAACAACTAAAATACTTCAATTGTAAGGCAAGAATAAAATAGAAGGATAAATAAAAAAAATGTAAAAGCTTGATGAACAAAAAACAAAACTACCATTATAAAAGTTAACTTTTAGCTTACGACACACAATTATCGGATAAGTATGTAAGGATTCGATAATTTGTTAGCCCTTATTAGTAACAAAAGCATTCTACATTGACAATATAACTGTTTGTTGCCTAATATAAAAAAGAAAAATGTCAGAAAAAAACTCGTCTCAGGTTTAATAGCTGTAGAGAATAATAGAGAATGTAACACACTGTTTGTTAGCAAGAACAAATTTTTAGACAGTTGAAAGTTTGTCATCTTTGCTGATTTCTTTCTGATCCAAGACTTCAAAACCCCACCCAAAATATCTATCATATGTTAAAGATAAATATTATTATCTATAATAAGAAAAAAGTCAAAGTTCTATAAAGAAATAAATAAAGGATCTAACTGATTGATTTTTCCTTGTCGTTCATATAGTTGATAAGATTCGTAAAAGATGTAAAGTTGAATTTCATGGGGATGATGTTGTCATCATCTATTACAGCTGTAACAATAGTGCGACTTGTAATTATCTGTTGTACTTTTAAGTCATCAGTTTGGTACAGAGGCGGAATTGGCTTCACAATGGCATTACAAATGATATATTTCTTATACGGGTGCAAAATATGGCTCATTCGTTGGATATCATTGTTAAAGATAACAACTTCAACTTGTGATCCATGTTAATAATAAATTTAAAGAAAAGGGAAGATTTTTAATGAAGAAAGTATAGTTGTTATACCTCATTAAAAAAAAGATAAACTTTTGTCTCTTCGATAGCATGCTTGGTGATGTAACAAAATGTTGTTTTTCTTAGACAATAATTTCGCATGACCACCTTTGAGCACCAGGTAAAATGTCCTTGATCAATAAATGTTTTTCCATCCTGAAAATAATTATTTAATAAAATAATCAGATTTTTTTTGTATATGAAGTGAAATTAGATAAACTTGAACAAAACAATTCATATACCTTTTAATATTTTTATACTTTATAATTTGACTTATTAGAAAATATATTGAAATAATCAAAACTTTAACTAATTCAGGAATCCGAGCTCTTGACAAAGCCACATATAGTTGTCCATGTGAGAATACAAGCTATCGGAGATAAATTCCTTCGTATCATAAAGGGAAACGAATACAGATGGTGGATAAAGAAAGGGCCAACTCTTGTTTAGTGAAACAGAGAAGATGTGATGGTTCAATATATGGCTTTTTATAGTTTTGTGCTGGAGGAAGGTGTTTATAATTGTACAGAGAAGGAAACATTTGTATGGTTAGAAAAGAAAAGATACAAGCCACAATCATACGACGATAAAAATTTAAACAGTTTATCATATATTTTTCAAAACATAATAACAAGAAAGATTGACAGGATAAAATGTGACACAACTCAACTTTGTTAAAAAGTCCATGTAAGTGACGATTGGGATTTTCATATAACAATTGATGAAAAAGATATAAAATAGTTCCATTATATATTTTACAAAACATGATAATAATGAATGAAGCATTAACAGGATATAATGCGACAGATGTAATATCTGTTGTCAACTCTATTAACAAGTTGATGCAAGTAAAACGATATAAACATGAATGTTATGGGCGTGACATATTAAGTTACACCCGTGAGACCTTCTCTTCTTGTGACTTAACACGTCACACAAGTGACACATTTTTTTATAGAAAATTTTCATTTGAAATTAAAATTAACTTCTGTAAGCAACAACATATAGAAAACAGCTCTATTATATATTTTACACAAGATAATAACAAAAAATGAAGAATCATCGTAACAAAATGTGATAAATCCTCTTCTGAAATGTTTTAAGCGCGTATAATTTCTAAATTGATAAAAAATTTAATAAACCAAACAACATATGATGAAGGGAGGAAGAACTTACAGATGGTGGCCAACTCTTGTTTACTGAAATAAGAAAGATATGTTGCCTTGAATATATGGCTTTTTATAGTTTGGAGATGGAAGAACGTGTTCTGAGAAGGAAACATTTGTATGGTTAGAGAAGAAAGGATAGTGGTTTGATTGACAAATATTCAGAAAACAAATAATGATCATGTCTCATCCTCTAATTAAGCCTAATCTCTGATTGGAGGCTAAAATATTCTTTATAACAAGGTAGATTATTTATAATAGGGTGAGAAAGTGATGAAAAGTAGATTATTGTTTGCTTTTATGTCCATCAAAGTGTCACATATAATAAATAATGAGTTAAAATGCGAGGCTCTAAATTGAAGCGTATCGTAATAAATTTTGAAATTGATTCTAGATTTAACATCAATCAAAATCTAATGTAATACAATAAATTTTGCAGTTAATAATTAAACTATACTTGTTTGGACGTAATACGCTTATTTCATTTATGGATCTTATTGGAACGTTCACTGTTGCTCTGTTTGCATGAACATGTGATGTATAAAGAAAAAGTATAACAACGTTTTAGTTGGTGATGATTAGGTTTATTGATTTATTAATTAGAACCTGTTACTATTAATTTCTGAAGGGAAACAGTTATAGGTAGATACAAAATATAGCATAAGGTAAAAAATTGTTTAACATCATCATTTTTTTTTTAATTCAGAGCAACCAATTTGACTTTATTATTAAATAAAGTTTAAAGTGACGTGATTGAGAGTTGGAGTATTGACAATTTTAAATACCGAAAGTGGAGGGACGATTAGTCATTTCATTTTAAATTAACTTTAGGTGAATTAATTCACAACTACCAGTAACTATAAGTGAAATTATGTTTTAATGCAGTGGTATACGGATGATGAAAGGTGATAATAATTTCAATTAAAATTAAAATAAAGAAGTCACAATCGTGATAAAGGCGATGAAATTAATAATTAAAATTAAAATTAAAATAAGTCACAACCGTGACTTGGATGCCACCAACCGTGACTTAAATGGCCTTTATCACGATTGTGAATTACCATGAACCATGAGTTTAAGAATGGCGACTCAATTAATTTTTTTTGATAAAGTGTAATAAATGATAAATTATACATTATAAAAATTAATAATTATATATTAAAAAAGAACAACGAATTTTTAATATATATTAAATGACCCAAATAATTTGTTTACATGACTAATTCTCTACAGTATGCTTATAATATGATTTATATATTATAAATAAATTAAAATTATACATTAATTTCAAGAGCTATGTCACAATTGTGAAAGGTGAGTTAGATAGTAATTCTTTGCAAATATACTTACGATAAATTATAATTTATAGCTAATTAAAAATTATGTACTGATTTCAATAACTATGAAACTTTAATATGTATTAAATGTCAAATAAACGCTAATCAGTTTCATAATAATTTTAAAGATAATAAATTTTTAACACATATAACATAGACGTTGATACGCTTCTAATATGTTAAGTTGACGGCTTCTAAACTGTTAATGTATTTATTAAAAAATTACATCATAATTAGATATTAATATGAAAAATTGTGAATTTTAATATCAAATAATATATATTAATTTTTTAGAGCATTAAAAAATTTTCTTCTAACTAAGTTAAGCATCAAACGCTAGCGGTCTTCTTTATTTTTTAAAATATAGATTTTTTTCATAATGCACAACTTAAAAATTGTTGTTTTGTTAATGTAAAAACAGGCAAATAACAAGTACATCTTCTTATAGTAGACAAAAGAGTTGCATCATATACGATACGAACAAGATTTTGCATTGTGCCTAACTTAACTCTTAGTTTAAAATCGATGTGATACGGACATGTGATGTCGCTTGAGATGAGATCGTATGATAGACACAGAACCACCAAGTGGCGATCGCATATTTGACTTATAAATGATCTTGTCATAAGGGCTTCTGTATAATTTTAGGAACAATAAGAAAGACTTTTTAGAGATGTTAGATTTATAGATCTTTTTGGAAAACAAAAACATAGCGGGTGATCGAAAGAAAGAGGGTTATGGGGTCTACAGTTCTGCAATTTTAATTGACTCAGTTATCGTGACACGCTGTGGAATGGGAGTCAATGGAAATAAAGTTTTGTTGGTGGCTGTTCCATAATCGTTGATGTTTCGATGGTGCGTTCTACCAATAGGTGATGCAAAGGAGATAGATCTCGCATTGAATAGGTTAATTTGTGTTGAGCTTAAAGGATACTTGCTAATGGACCCTATATCTGAAGAAGCTAGGCGGGTTAAGGTAAGATACCATGGTTTAGTTGAGTTAGAATGTTGTGACATAGTAAATGAAAACCTTAATGAACACGAGCCATCTTTAGCTATTGATTTCATGGACGAAGGGTGAAATCGAAGGGAAGAGACTTGTAGATGATTACGTAAATTATAGAATTCTAATGATTCTTCAAAGTCTAATGAACACACCACCGTGGTGATTGTTGAAAATTTAACAAATGGTCGAATACCCTGTAATGACAATCAAGATTTGAATTATAAATTAATAGGAGATGACGTGTTATAAAAATAACAAAAAGAAGGTAAAAAATGTAACATAAGTAGGCTAGTAGTAATAGGCTCATGCATATTTAATAAGTCTAAAAAATGAGTATTTTTCATAAAGATGTTAAAAGCGAGATAAAATAAAAAAGAATTACACATATAAACAACAGGCATACAAATAACAATATTACCTTCCATAGATAAGAAAACAAAGATGATGGGTCGATTACAAAAGCTCTGTAAAGTCTGGACGGATAATAGTCGGTAACAATTTTCAATGTTGAAAAAAGTACATTTATGAAAGTTAAAGCAGACTTGAAAAAGCCTGACAAGATAAAAAGAGCAAATTATAAGAGAACATATGACTAAGTTAAATGAATTGACTGATCTAAATCTAATTAAAGGTTTTTGATGAAAACTTATCAATTCACAATGTAGAAAAGACACCATAGCGTTTTTTTATAAAATAGTGGCTATACTTTTATGGGTTATCAACGGAGTGTTTGAAGAAATCAACATATTTACATAAAAAAGAAGTACAAATTGTTCACAGTTTTTTCACATGATTGATATGGCAACTTCCAAAGTAAACGCAAAGAAGTGTGTGAATCTACAGAAATGAAAGCAAAAGATACAATTTTGATATGATTAATAATCAATTAAGACGGATAAAATTTGAAATAGACGGACAATCAAAAATTATATATGGTCACTTACAGTTTTTATGAACAGAACTTTGGATAATCTTATTTAAGGCGAAAAATCTTCAACCAGCAGTAGTAAAGGAAGAATAAATCTTTAGAATGAGTTTAGACGTAACAAATGCCAAAATGAAATTTAGAAAAGATATATGTAAACAATATCGTTGATAATTTCCATCAGTTTTGATGCCGTTCGACACCTATGATGGGTCAAATGGTATCATCTGCCATGAGTAACTACCATCGGTAGTTATTCAGAGATGGAATATAAATGGACAAAGGCGGTTTGAAGACCGAATATATATGTGTGTGTTTGGTCTGTACGAAAACTAGTGCTTGGAAAACTTCTGGAGAGGAGAATTCTGCGTTCTTTAATCGGTGGCAAATAACAACTCATCAAGTAAGTATGATTTGTTTTTTCACGCATATACAATCGATCCTATGATATATGATCTGTTCATATAATTCTAACAAGTTTTAAAGAATGAAAAAGTGCATAAAATGTAATTGGTGGAGTTAAAAAATTACCAAACTAGGCCTGAAATTTGCATTGTGACCTACTACATAAGCAAACCCTTCTGTAAGTTCAGTGAAAAATTCATCTGTTGTCAAGTTCTCAACATTTCAAAGAAAAAACCAAGAACATAAAGTAAGAGAAAATATCCGATAGACTGTGAAGCAATATTTGTTGTTCTTTATTTTGAAAAATACAACATTTATTTATAATGGAAGAAATAAAAAATGTTTGATTTTTTAAAAAATATAAGACTAAGAAGCAGTACAAAAAGTGTCAGAAAATTTGATTGCATTCCTAATATTATAATAAAAATTATTGTTACATTACCGATAACTATGCTTTCTCTCCGGGAAAGACAAGCCTTTAAATTTTTTGTAGCCAGCTTAATGTTGTCACCTTTAGCTCTCAGGAACTGTTCAATACAAGCGTTGTTACAAATTTTTTTATGTGATCAAGTAGAAAATAATGTTAATGGGCGCAGTAGCTATTTTGTGTTCTATTGATATAATCTTGCTTCTTCATCCATAAAGAGATGAAATAGTAGAAAAAGAAAAAGATCTTACCGGCTTCTGCGATAAAGGAGTTTGCTTAGTTAGATACTACATAACAACTTTGTTTTCCTGAATCGACTGGTGAAGATGTTTAAGCTGATATAACATTTCTTTGTTCCTTATTTTGAACAAGTAAAACAATACGAAAGGAAACACAGAAAATAAATATGGTGGAAGATTTCGTGAATGTAATTGCTGAGAAACAAAATTGAAAGAGGCATGCGTAAGAAAAAATCATGGCATATTAAATGTTTGTTAAAAGCAAAATTAATTATTTTTAAATTTTATTGCTAACAATCGAATAAATTTCATTACGACGTATTTGATAGAAAATTATGTTTTCTGACGTAATGCAGCGTAATTGTTGGGACTTTTATTTTATTTTACAAGATTAGCAAGTTAATGTTGTGAACAACCAAATAAATGAAGGAAAAGAATTGAAATATTGATGAGAACGTTATACGTCACGGGTGTGACAAGTTAAGTCATACCCGTGAGACCTTTTCACGGGAGCAACTTAACATGTCATGCCCGTAAAGCATTTAAAATGTATTTTTTTAATCTAACTTTGATTGTTTTTTTTTTGAAATTACTAAAGGAACATTGTTTACAATGAACAAAGAATACCAAAAACACACCTATACAGGAGAAACAAAAAGAGAAAGTAGCATTTCAAGCCACTGTCACAGAGCCGCTGTCACAAAGGAGACATAACATTCGGCTACCAAAATCAATCCACATCTAGATCTTCCAACGACTTCTAATAGCCAAACAAAATTGATGCTGCATCCCATGGGCAATTATGGTCTCCCTGATCAAGTTAATAATATAATCCGCTAACTCGTATTTGGTCCGTTCTAATTTCTTGTAAATACGTCTGTTTTCTCTCCTGCCATATGTGATAAAGGATCATTTGGAAAGAGGTCCTAATGAGGAGACTATCCGGCCTCCTTTGACGGACTGCACTAATAACCCCATCTAGGAAAGCATTCCACTCATAAGTAAAATCAGGTTGCTCATTAGATATAAAATGCGATTCCAAACTGATTTGGTAAACTCACATTCAAAAAACAAATGGTTTCTCCTTTCATCGACTAACTTACATAGCACACAAATGGGATCATAGCTACCGAACCATCTGTCCTTTGTTCTTAATCTATTTTTGATGTTCAACCATAAATGAAAAGCTGTTTTAGGACATAATACCTGTTTCCAGACGAGGTCAGACCATGGAACCGCTACCGTCAACCCTCTCCAAATGATAAGAGCAGAAGAAGTTGTGAAGTCTCCATTTTGAGTAAGAGTCCATAACATTTTGTCCGGAGCGTTATGAAGGGAGATACCTTGCAAATAGCTGATAAGAAGATAGCCAAACCTATGCCTAGACAGGCTGTCGCTCTCCCGCACAACCCATGCTAAAGTGGCATTCTTAGGAATACGAGTACGAACTCCGTTTAATTCATCACACAGCCAAAGGGGACTCTGTAGGAAAATCCCGGTGTGTGCATCACATGCACACGGTGCGGAAAACAAAAATTTTTGTTCCGGGACCTTCCCAAAAGCCA
>JAOTIZ010000201.1:4063641-4081719 GCA_027123425.1 Erythroxylum panamense
CATTGACTTCTCCAAAAGCCTGAAAATACTCCCTAAGACGGTCTTCATTAGTGTCCCAGGAGATACCTCCGATGAACAACTTTCCAAGCTCCATTTCCATTCTGCATATGAATCCCAACAAGAAAAACTCCATCAAACAAGAATTAGAACAACTATATAAACAATTAAACGATCGTATCAACACAGGAACATGTTTCAAACCAATCAAACGGATCTAAATGGTGACACATAATTGGTTGCTATCAAAATTAATTACAACAAACAGTCAGTGCCAAGATATACTTCAGACAACACAAGGCATAATCCAAAGTTGCCAGAAACAATCAGATACATGATAGCATAATGCAGATTAAATTAAGAAAAAAGGAAATACCTGTCAAAAGAAACAGAAGAAAAACTTTGGAGATATATACTCTTAGATATCAGAAATGGGTACTCTTGGATTCAATCAAAACACATATGCAACCTCTCACCGATCAACAACAACCCAGGATTCCTAAAGAAACAAAGGTCAAAGTAAAAAACTTCGAAAGGAAATCAGAGAATGATCCAAAACCCAGAAAATTTTACGCAAATATATGCCCAAAAAAGCTTTCTTTCTTCCTTGTTATGTCATCTTAGATAAGCATGTACCAGAAAAAGAGCAACCGGATGGAAAACTGAGAGAATCTAAGATCTGATAAGAGGCATACGAAGAAGAGAGGCCAAGAAAGGCCCTCCTTTTTGCTCTCTCTCTCTCTATCCTCTCGCTCTTCTCTGTTGTCTTTTATAATTACTGTCTCTGAATGAATTAGATACGTTTTACATCAATTTTATGGAGAGAGCAAAATGGGTTTGCAACGAAAATACATATATATTTATATAACTATGTGAATGTATAGAGAGAGAAAGCGAGAGCTTGAGATGGAAGATTTCGGGTTATCAGTTATGGCCTTGTGTGAGTTACAGAGGAGAAAGATGGTGACTTTCCTCTAAAGTTTTCGCATTTAAAATCATCTCTAAGTTTAGCATTTTTTAATATTTATTGTTCAGGACCTTTGTTTTTGTTTTCTTTGTAATAATGCAGATTTATTTATCTGATTCTCATACCTTGGCCCTCTAATTTTCCATTTCTCAATTTTTCATCCCTGGATTTGTCACGGCTTGACATCTAACTCTAAGCGTTCCCACCTTTCCCTCAATGTAGAAATGTTCAATTATGTCAATTAGCAATCAAAGTGGCCAATAATAAATTTTATAATTTTTCGATAATATATTATTAATATCAATGTGGAGCTTAAAACTAAAAACTATGGTTGTTGTATGTATAGTAAGTTGCATTCATATTACACACTACACGTAATTGAATGACTTTATAATATCTTTTCTTATACTTTAAATGTGGTACGTCAAACAAATTATTTAATCAAAATTAAATAGAAATATTTTAATTTTTGTTAGTTTTCAAAAAAAAATTATTACACAGATAGTCTTATTTCTAACTAATAAAGAGACTAATAAAAAACAAATCAAGTGCACAAAATTTTATATATTATAAGAATCGAGTGAGGTTCATCAATTATACACAATCTTTCTTTATGTATTTTTTAAAAAGACTATTTTCATGATTCAAATTTATAACTACCAATCATAAAAGAGTAATCTTACTTATTATTTCTATGAAATTTTGATTTCAATTGAAGTTCAAAACTTCTCTTCTTCTTCTTCTTCTCCTCAAAACTAAGCGGGTCAATCATTGATAAAATCCAACGGAAAGTACTGATAGTCAATTATTGCGGTTGCTGTTTGGTCAACTCCGACTTAGTCTTCATGAATTTCAATTCAAACCCATTTGAACCAAACTAAAATATCTTGTTTTAGTATTTATATTTTTAAACTTATAGACAATGGGTTAGCACAGGTGGCACTTAACTAAATAGTTTCGAGTTCGATTCTTGAATTTAAAATTTACAGCAAGCTCCTCAGCTAATTATAGCCCCTCGATAGATGATGCATTATGTAGCGAAAGGGGATTAGTTATTAGCTTCGGTGCAATAAACACCTCCTAAAAGATAAAAAAAAAGAGAGTTAAATTTATACATTAAAATTATTTTATTTTATTAACATTATTTTAATCTTTTAAATTCACTAAACTACTAACTCTAACAATTACAAAATATAAACTAAATCTTCTATTTTTTATACTAGAAATTGATACTTTTAATTAATTATTCTCGATTCAAACTATAAAAAAAGCTCAACGGGGTACTTAAAAGAGGATTAAGCTCAACTTAAACACGATCAATTGACTATATTCACGAGTAAATAACGCATAATTCTTTAAATTAATACTATATATTACTTCTATTAAAATATTTACAAATTTATATATCCACATATTTATCTTGAACATATTAAATTTTAATATAATTTAAAAATAAAAAATTTTAATAAGGAATCTTCATTCTTCATATAAATTATTATGGCAAGTAATTAAATTATAACAACTTTAATATTTAACTTTAACTTTTAATATATCCAAATAGTGTCGTCTAGTAATATTTCTAATTAACACCGTGGTAAGGCCATCTCCAACCAAAGCACCATAACACTAAATTTGATATTTTGGTGTAATAAATTTACTTCAAGGAAGACACCAAATCTTCACATCAAAATGATGTAATGACTATTCATGTGTCAAAAGTTGTAAAAAGACAATTGTCAATTTCTTTTTTAACATATTCCTTTTATGTCATTTTTCACAAATTTATTTATTTATATAATTTATTAAGTAATTAAATTTAAAATATATATTACTTTACACAAACTATATCATTCTAAAAATCTCACTGAAATATTTAAAACGAGACTAATATTGAATATAATATTAAATTTATTTTTATTTTTTATTTTTATTTTTTATTTATAAGTGTTATAAATTCATTAATAAAAGATGTTAAGAATAAAAAGTAAATTTGAAATAAAAAGTATATAAATTTAAACCACACAATTGATATTATGTCAGCATGCATTATAATACACAATATGATCATTGAGGATGAACGTAATACTCAAGCGGTCATACAATATTGAAGTGAAATATCAGCCCTTGAAATTAATATCAATAGAGACGATATGGTTATATTTCAAGAATTCCTTGCTAAAAATAAGCAAATTAGAGAAAAAGAAACTCATTATAAACTTCGTAATGTAATGATTGAACATTTGTGGGAACGATATGAAAATTAAAATGATTAGAGGTTAAATGATAAATTTTAATCAGTTTATATTTGTGCATGTTATTAATTTGTTGTTGCAATAATATTCAATATATATTTTTAAATAATATTAATTTAATATAAAGTATATATATTAATTAAGAATAATAATTTTATTTAAAATTTTAATCATTAAATAAACAAAAGTTATTGTATAAATATAAATTAATTTAGTTAATAACTAAATTATTGTAGTATATTATTTGAAAATTTTTGATGTAAAAATTTAGTGTAGAATAATTAAAATAATACCAAATTTAATATAAAAAAATTATTGAAATATTTCGTTTTACATCAAATTTGGTGAAATAGTGAGCGAAGCCAGAGACTAATTATTCCAAACAGTATATTTGTGATAATTCGATTACAGCTAAGACAACCTAACCGAAACGGTTGCTCCAAGCCTCCAACCCATCCGGACAATATTGGATAAGCAAAATACGATGAGACCTCCGACTCTTTGACCCGACATGTCTTGTCGTTCTCCTCCCAACATTTTCTGATTCGCCTGCAAAACCCTTAAACCCTAGTTATGGCAAACATGCTATAACGCCCCCCTACCCTTCGTTCTCTCCCCTTTCTCTTTGGAACTTATCAAAAGAACCCAAACCCAAAACCCGTTTGTCTCTTTATGTTTCCTATTTTAAGAATGAGGTCTCTTATGTCCCCCACCTTCTCATTACCCAGACCTCCCCTCTTCCTCGTTGTACCCTCTAAAAGATTCAGTTTTGTCTCTATCCCAGTTGATTCCACTTCTATCCCACTCCGGTCCAACGTGCTTTCTGCCAAATCCTTGTTTCTCATTCTCATAACAAAGATCTTCAATCACAGCCCTCGTGTCACTTCTCCTCCTGGTCTTCTGGCGCAATTCATGTGATTGTGGGTCCCTTGTTCGCCTGCAAAACTACCACTCTTCTTCAGCGGGTTCACTCTAAAACCGAACTTGGCAGGTATTTGTTGTTCCTTATGTAACCTGGGCTTAGGTTAAAGTTCTGTTCTTTGGCTCCATTTTTTTGTATTTTTGTATTTCTAATTATGTCATGTGTGATGTAGCTTTGTTCTAGTGTCATGTTTGACTCTTAAGAAACTGAATGATTTTTTTTCCCCTTAAATCGTGAGGAATCTGGATTTTTATTGTGATAATTCTTAGTATAGTATAATGGGTGACATTTTCAGGAGTGTTTCCTACTCCATTGAGGAATGTGGTTATCAGAATATAGATATTACCAGCTTGCAGGTTAATGCTTGCCCCCGGTTGAATAAAGAGTTAAGTATCTTTGTTTCGCGGGAAGCTTGAGCGAAGCCGTGAGACTGTCATGGCTTACAGGTCGGAGTGTTGAACATGGAACTTGTGCTTTTTTGTTCAAAGAATGGATATTAAGGAAACAGTATGAGAAAGGGAGAAGAATTCACATTCAAATAGTTATTCTTGAGTACATTCCTGACGAATATCTGAAGACAAAATTGCTAATATTGTATGTTAAATTTGGGGTTCGAAGACTGGGCGTGTTTTGTTTGAAAAGTTGATAAATATAAGCTTGATTTTTTCAGAATGCAATGACTGCCAGCTATAGGCAGAAGGGGCTTGAAGAAATGGGATTGATTCTACATTTGACAATGAGGCAGTATGGCTTGAGATCAGATTAACCATAACTTCCCATCAACTTGTAGAGTCTGTGCTGTTCTGCCAATATTGATACATCGAAACCAAGTTCTTGCCCTTACGATGAAATGTTGTTGCCAATAGTGTCCTCAGAAATGGAAGTGAAACAATCTTTCCAATGCATTTAAGGTTTTTGATAAATCATCGAACCAAAGCGTAGTTATCTGGACTTCTTTGATACGTAGGTATGGCCAAGATGGAAGAGTTGTGGAGGCGTTGGAGTTATTTCATTGGACAAAACCAAATTATTTTACTTTTATGGCCGTCATTTCTGCTTGTAGTGAGGTTTTGTCAATAAAAGTTTGGAACATTTCTCTTCTATGGAGAAGGATTGCAGTATACAGCTCTAGAGGGAAGCATATTTCAGTGATGGTTGATCTACTTGTTCCTGCAGGGAGGTTACAAGAAGCCTACAACTTTGTTATAAAATCACCTTGTTATGAACACCCAGTTATAATGGGTACTCTGTTTGGTCCTTGTAGAACTTATGGAAATATGAACCCACTGAAGCTTACAGCTAAAAAATTATTTGAAACAGATCCAGAAATTCGGGAAACATTGTTGTGATTTCTAATGCCTATGCAACTTTTAGGTTTTGGGATGGTGTTGCCAAGATCAGGGTTCACTCTTAATGTGCAACAAACTACAAGCTAGAATTGAGGATATAAATGATATGATTTTGCAAATAGACTGCATTCTGATGGACGCAGGCTATGCTTGTGATACAAGTGGCTACGCCAAGAAAATTAAGCTTCATTTCTCCACAGTTTATTCCTTCGATGAGTAACCGAAGACGCTTGGCTAACTGATGGAATCAAAAGTTGGATTTACTCTGCTTTCTTCTGAATTGTTGGATAGGTGAGGTACACTATGGGAGATGTATAGTTTTATACATTTTAATGTCCTGTCAAGGTGCTTATGATTATACTCTCTTAACTATGTCAAAAGATGCAGCCGATAGGGATACCATGTTGACTTCTACTACGCTTTTCACTATATCTCAAAGAGGGACGAACAGATTTCTATGGACTTTTGTCTATTCAGCAGGGAAAAAGGTTTCAGTTGGTCGATTGTGGAGTCATCACTTATCTTTTGATTCACAATAATGTGGCTCTTTGGTGGAGCAGAAATGACCCGCAACGTGTTGCACATGCATCTCTTCTGGTTCAAAAGTCTGGCAGCATTCTTGGTAAGATGCAGGGGCTCAAGGTTTTCGATCTGTTGTCCAGGGTGAAACTACTTGTTTGAGTTTTCTTTCAGGAAACTTGTGACTTCCTATATGAATAGTTTAGTAGGTTATTACCTTGCTTGATTCTGTTTTGATGGTGGGATCTTGCTCTTAATCTCTGTTTTCTGTTGATACACTGACATCATATCATTCTGGTTTGCCTGCTTACCACCTTCATGGTTCTTTGGAGTTGAATTACATTTTATGAGAATAATAGGTTTGATTACCGAGTGTCACCAGATGTTCAAATATTGATTTAAGACAGTGCTTTCCTTTCATGCTGAAAGGTGGCAATTATGAAATCAAGCAAGCACACAAGATATGGATTGGATTCAATAGTGTCCCTTGATGGGGCAAAGTTGCCATGCTGGCCAAGTGGCCATTGTAAAAATAAAAATAATGATTATGTTAAATATTTTAATATTAATTTTAATCAATAGTATTATTAAGTCAATTTTGAATTTTTAAATTTTAATAATAATAAAGACTAAATTTTATTTATATAAAATGTAAAAAACTAGTTCATAATTTTAAAAAATAACTTGAAACGGAACTTGATATTAACAAATAATGGTATTATATTTTATCAATACTAAAACTAATACAAGTTAAAATGCATTATTTGCAAATTTGCTACATTAGGTTCATCTTAATACAATTAAAGCATTTATGGATTATGTAATAATATCAATTGTTTTGATACCAATTATTGCACAAAACGGAAGTAATATTGGGAAAAAAAAAACACTGGAGCTTACGTGATTTGACTAATTTATGTGATTTACGATTAAAAATAAAGAGATACTTTTTTTTTGGACTGTAATAAAGGCAATAAAAAGAAAATAGACGATAACAATATTACATAACATCTTAAGTACAGAGAGTTACAATAATATGCAGTCTTATCTCTTATTAATAAAGACTAATTTTGATGCACTCATGAAAAAAAAAAGTTTTGAGAACTGTTTGAAAAAATCAAAAGTTAAATAAAAGTAAGGAAATTCAAATTTAAATTTAAATTCAAATTCAAAATAAAAAATAAAAAATGCAAATAATAGTACAAATACTAATAAATAACAATATATAGATAAAACACTTTAAAAACACTATGTAAAAGAAATACTAAAAAGCAAAGTATTATAAATTAAGGAGTTTAGATTAAATATAAGACATAAGATTCGAAAGAAATTTAAAGAATTTATAGATAAAAAGAAAGTCCTCAGTATCTTTTACTCGTCTTGTTAAGGGTCAAGTTCTTAACAAGTATGATAATCTCCTCTCGGTTTTTTTAATTTTACTCTCTTTTTTTTTACTATTCTTAAGTATAATTTTCTCACATTTTCTCATTGGAGTATCAAGATATCTCCTTTTAATATATCTAAACTTTCTAAGTCTTGTCTCCTTTAATTTACTATTAAAGTTAGCCACCCTCACTTTATCTCTTACCACTACACTCATAACTTCATCTCTTCTTGTAAAATTATACATCTAATAGATCATTCTCATCTCTGTCATTATTAAATTATCACTATGCACCTGTTTTATAGGTCAATACTCTGCTCTGTAGCGCATCACCGGCCGATACACTTGTTGCAATAATAAAAAAATCATAATTTAACTCAGCAATAAAAAATTAGTGTAAATTACCTTTAAGCTCAACATTTTATTCCCAACCTTCAAAGTAAACATTCACAGCGTGTCAGAAATTTAAAAACAGATAAATGAGAATCTCCAAAGGAGCTTCAGCAATTACAAGATGAACATATGGAGATTACAATGTAGTAACTATCTTTCAAAAAAAATGTAGAAATTTATTCACTAGTGAGTCCAGCAAACATCTTGTACAATACATACAATCCCTAAAAAGGAAAACTCTAACAAAACAACATACTTTGACAGGAACCAGCAGTTTTGCT
The DNA here is from genome assembly GCA_027123425.1 of Erythroxylum panamense. Taxonomy (NCBI): domain Eukaryota; kingdom Viridiplantae; phylum Streptophyta; class Magnoliopsida; order Malpighiales; family Erythroxylaceae; genus Erythroxylum; species Erythroxylum panamense. The sequence goes on from JAOTIZ010000201.1 coordinate 4,071,706, forward strand.
GCATGAAACACCCAGAAGAAGTTGAAAAACACAAAAAGTTTTGTATCACTGTGTCACTAAAGATACATGAAACAGGAACTCTGCTCTTACCCAGAATCTGATTTTACATACTAATGAAGTTCAAAGAAAGAAAACCTATAACAGAAAAAACCTCAAAGACCAAACCTTGTATAGAATTCCTTGCGACTGCTCTCTATGGCAAATTCATCAAAAACAGGCAAATCAATTAGCCCTAATCACGTTCCGATACAAACTAAAACATCTGGATCAGTAAATTGTATGCAGCAGTTCACATCACCAGAGAAGCTTCGACTATGATAAACTCTGCGACATTCATATCATCATCCTATGAATCAATTCCTGAAACGAATGAAGACCGCAGCCTTGTAAGTACATAAAGAACAACCATAGTAATGCGCGACTCAGAAGAAAGAACAAGGGCAATTTTTGAGGATGAATGCAAAGGAATTAGGCAATGGGACATCAAAATGAGTAACAGGCCCTTATATACTTAAATCTCCACAGGGTAATTATCCACAAAACAGTCTTTATCTGAAATCACAAAAGGCTTAATGATGGCAAGCTTACAGCTACATTCTTCTAAATACATAGTTCACCAAATTCCAGACAAGTGCAAGAAAATCAAGCTTCTAATAGCTATTAATGTATTAAAAGTTATTCTAAATAATTAAGAAGTCTAACGAATTAAACAGCAAGTACATACAAAGCCTTAAGGAATTGCTGAGCACTTTAGCAAATAAGTGTTTAAAGAAATAGTTGCTAGAATCCAGTTCATTCTTCAGTAAATGGTAGCTAGCAAGTTTTTCCATAATATGAAGTCAGAAACCATCTAATAATATAACTGCAGACCAAATGCCCTTTCAGCAATGTTGAGCATGCATATCACGGAGGACCAAAACAAAAATACCGAATCACTATATTATTAACCTAGCCACAATATTAACTAGAAAATTGTAACAGAATTCTAATCAGAAGATTCAGTGCAATGGATTGTAGTGCTTTACATTAGTTTGTATAAAGGATACTCAATCAGCTCAGCCTGTTTATTATTATCTTTGACAACCATATGCTAATGAAGTTCAAGAAAAGATGACAAAAGGAAGTGTAGAGGTTTCTATCTCTCATAAAAGGAGTTGGTAGTTGTTAGCAGACTTTAACTTACCACTATTTGATTGTCTGTTGGTAACACTATAACCGCCAATATAACCAGCAGTGCTTCTCGTCATAACATCTGCATTTCCAAGCCCAAAACCAAATGAGGCAGATCGCTCTATCTCTGAGGGTGAAGACCGCCAAGTGGGGTCTCTATAGAATAGACCATCATCATTGATTTCTGTATAAACTCTGTCATAACCACCATTTGGAGTTCCACGAGACGCCAATGATGCAAAACTTGTCCCGATGTTTCTTCCATATCCGACCAATCCTAGACCAGCATTGGAATCTGCATTGCCATTACCAAGGTTGCCAATGCTATAGCTGGAACCAACACCTCCACTTTGCGCGGGATGAGCAGTGGATCCCCAGAGTGCTCCTATACTGCCAAAGGAACTCATCCCTGAACTCCCATTCCCAGAACCCATAACAGCATTAGAGCTTATGGAGTTTGATGACTGATTAATACTTTCATTAGCCCACAAACTTCGAGCAGTTGAACTTAACACAGAATTATTCCCACCATTGCCTACCCCATAGACAAGTGGACTTTCATACCTACTCATATTTCCGTTAAATGAAGGGCTCAGTCGTCCATAGCCAAGGTTCAAAGAAAGGCTTGAATTTTCTCCATAACTTGTACCCAAACCCTGCTCCAAATTAACACCTATGCCATAACCAGCACCATATGGAGAAAAGCCACTGCGACCAACAGTAACAGGACTAAACCTACCATCCATTCTAGTTCCATAGCCTCCCCCTGCATTTGAACTGTATCCTTGAGTGTAACCATTGAGAAGGTTAGTGACTCTACTAGGACTGTAATTAAATACACCTAATTGGCCTCGAGTTGGCCCAGGAGATAATTCTTTAGGTACGGCTCGCTTGACCTCAACCGTTTTACCATTCAGTTCATGAAAAGTTTTGAGCAACACTGTGTCAACTGCTTCCTCCGAGTCATAAGTAATAAAACCAAAACCTCTTGGCCTTTGTGTGTAGTGGTCATACATGACCACAACATCCGTAATTATGCCAAACTGATCAAAGTACTTCTTAAAATCACTCTCTGTGACCGTTGGTGCTAAACCTCCTACAAATATCTTCTTTGTGCGTGCATGACCAGGTGATCCATAGATGCTGCTATTGTTTTTGTTCAAAACGTTCTGATCATCCCTAGGAACTGCCTTCTTCGCCTCAACCTGAAAGCGAGTGTAACAGTGAAAACAGACACCATTACAAATGTCCACAGAACCAAGCTCACAAATTATGGAGCTCTTACAGTCAAAACATTTATTAGCAAATAAAAAACACACAGCTCTGTGTTTGTAATGTAAGAATAACATTTCACAAATTGGAATCTGAATATTAAACGCACACTTCTCAGCCTTTTCATCACAAACATCGTCGAGATCTGTATTAATCAGCATGATCAAGCATTCTAGTCAGGCTAACTTCATACAATGAGAAAAAATATGAAAGTTTTATCTTTCCTTCTTTACATGACACTTCACTGATTTTCTCCAGTTCCCCATTTAGTTAAGCTATTGATTCAAGAGGTCAACAAAACATCTACTTTTCTGAGTTATTTCTTCTGCTTATTCTCAAGAAAATGATAAGGTGGAAGTAACTCAACAAAATAATGGCATCTAAACAAGTAAAGGCATTAGCTTCAGACTGTAACATGTCAGGACTCCACTTATTATTAACATAGCTTAATGTGCCTTCCAATTGAATACTCATATGCAAGTCATTCCAAAAGAAATATTTCTTCTGATAGTTTCATCCTTCTGCTGTTATAATTATGAATATTATTCTTATGCTTTGAAGAAATATTTCTTCTGTTATTCTGATCAGCGTTTGAAGTTGCAAACATATACAAACTGGGACAGACAATGCTTATAATGCCTCCTGAACGCCAGAAGTTAAATATTTTACAGTCCTCCCAGCAACAAGGTTTTTTTTTTTTTTCTTCACCCAGTGAAGCGCCTAACTTTACCTCTAAAGTAAAGACAAACTTTTACGTTTGCTCTTGTCAATATTTCAACATAAAACGTCCACTATCACAGTAATAAGATGAAACAATTTAATTATAAGATCCGGTTAGAAAGAAGATAGAAGGAAGCCCACTGATTCCTGCCAATGAAAAGAAAACAGCTACCACTACAATTGATCCGAATTCAAACTATGAGAATTTAACCTACAACTTACGTTTCTACCATCTATGAGGTGCTTTTCCATCACAACTCTCTCGGCAACACCAGGATCAGCAAAAACAACAAAACCAAAGCCGCGTGCACGTCCAGTAGTCCGATCCTTCATTATTACAGCTTCAGTGACTTCTCCAAAAGCCTGAAAATACTCCCTAAGACGGTCTTCATTAGTGTCCCAGGAGATACCTCCGATGAACAGCTTTCCAGGCTCCATTTCCATTCTGCATATGAATCCCAACAATAAAAACTGCATCAAACAAGAATCAGAACAACTATATAAACACTTAAACGATCATCTCAACACAGGAACATGTTTCAAACCAATCAAACGGATCTAGATGGTGACACATAATTGGTTGCTATCAAAATTAATTACAATCAAACAGTCAGTGCCAAGGTACAGCTTAGACAACACAAGGCATAATCCAAAGTTGCCGGAAACAATCAGATACATGATAGCATAATGCAGATTAAATTAAGAAAAAAGGAAATACCAGTCAAAAGAAACAAAGAAAAAACGTTGGAGATATATACACTTAGATATCAGAAATGGGTACTCTTGGATTCAATCCAAACGCATATGCAACCTCTCACCGATCAACAACAACCCAAGATTCCTAAAGAAACAAAGTCAAAAGTAAAAAACTTCGAAAAGAAATCAGAGAATGATCCAAAACCCAGAAAATTTTACGCAACTGTATGCCCAAAAAAGCTTTCTTTTTTTTTTCTTGTTATGTCATCTTAGATTAAGTATGTACCAGAAAAAGAGCACCCAGATGGAAAACTGAGAGAATCTAAGATCTGAGAAGAGGCATACGAAGAAGAGAGGCCAAAAAAGGCCCTCCTTTTTGCTCTTTCTCTCTCTGTCCTCTCGCTCTCTATTGTCTTTTATAATTACTGTCTCTGAATCAATTAGATATGTTTTATATGAGTAACGAACGAATTTTATGTATCACACACAAACAGATACATAAATATATATATGGAGAGAGTTGTGCGATAGAAAATAGGTGTGCAACGAAAATACATATACATTTATATACGTACGTGTATATACAGAGAGAGAAAGAACGAGAGAGATTGAGATTGAAGGCTCGAGTTATGGTCTTGTGTAAGAAAGGTTACAAAGAAACGAAGAAGGAAGCTGGCGACTTTCATCTATGTCTCGTATTTAAAATCATCTCCAAGTTTTAGTGTTTTCTTCTTCTTCTTCTTCTTCTTCTTCTAATATTTATTGTTTAGGACCTTCATTTTAGTTTTCTTTGTAATAAGGCAGTTTGATTCTCATACTTTGGCCCTCTTATTTTACATTTCTCCATTTTTCATCCCTGATTGATTTGTCACGGCTTGTCATCTAAGCACACCTACTCTTTCTTTATTGTAGGGAAATTAAAATATCTCACTTTTTTTCTTTTTTATTTTTTAAGTAATTGGATATTACATATATTATTAATATCAATATAAAGCTTAAATCTAAAAGTTATGGTTATTATATGCAATGACGAATTCAGGATTTCAGTCTTGGGGGGCAAGGAACTTAGTTTTGTAGGGGCTATAGCCCTACTAAGTTTACTATATATATATATTCCGAAATTTTTTTTAGTTTTGTAGGGGCTATAACCCTTACTAACCCCCCCTAGATCCATCCATGATTATATGTATGGTAAGTTGTATTAATTTTATTTCATTAATTTTAAAATCTTTTTTTGGAAATTTTTTATTTCAATTGCAAAATGATTATATAATATGGTTTATTTCTAATTCAAGAAACGACTCAAAGAGTCTACAATTATATTAGATGAGATAATTGCTTCAAATGGAGGTAAGGAATGAAGAAGATGCATGCATCATGAACACTTTTGAAAGAACTAAGGTGGTGATGGTGAAAATGTCCAAAAGTTTATAGGTTTAAGTGAGAAATCATAACACAGTAATTGTTGGATTTAATTGGACAAAAGGGTTTTCAATAGACAAGATTGGTATATGGATGAATCAAATGGGAGATTGATTATCACTGTTAAATAAAATATTTTTTAAAATTATATTTTTCATTTATAATATGGGTAAAAGATATGGACCAAGAAATCTTTTTAAAATATAATTTTTAAATTTTTTAGTTCCAATTTAAAAATAATAAAGAAGAATTCGTAATATGAATATCAAGTGTAAACTAATCAAATGCTACTAATGTGATTACTTTAACTTATTTTTAAATATAACTCAAATAAATTAAATTTAACTTAAATTAATAATTTAAAATAAGGCATGTACTAATGATCATTCACAAGGATCTCAGAAAATAATCAAGACCACGAACTTGGATCAGAAAATCAAGGGTTTAATTTAATCAATTTGTACAAATGTGAGCCCAAGTACTTTGCAAAATGTGAGGCCAATTATTGTATTTTGTACCAGGCCCAACATAAGGGCCCAAGTGAAAAAAATCATTTAAATTATTTAACATGACATAAAGTTTACACCAAAGACAACCATAAGTGACCAATTTGAAGATTAATTTGAGAATATGAAATGATAAGAAAGGACACCAGGGAGTCTATATAAGGAGGAAGTTCAAAACAAAGGGGCAGAGCTTCTTCTTCTACTCTTTCTTCTCCAAGTTCTCCTTAATTCTTGCTCCTCTTAGAGCTTGAACATCCCTTCCTTCTTTTAAGCCTTGGCTTAGTGCTTAAAGCTTCCAAAGCCTTCTCAGATCCCCTCACAACCAAAGCTTCCTACGAAGTTTTGTTATTTGTAATAACCATCTCATTTGAGTAAAACCTGTCTTTGAGTTCTTTTTCTTCTCTTTCTTTTTCAAAACCCTCAAAGTTTATGTAATGCTTTACGTGTATTAAAAAAATAGTTTGAAAGTTTAACGTGCTCTAATGTAAGCCTTAATGTGAGTTTATTTGCACTTATTTACTTTTGAGCACAACTTGTAATAGACCGACTCTACCGATCGTCAAGCTTTTGTATTTGCTTTAATATTTGATATTTGCTGTTTTTATTTGCCTATTGCATCTTGTAGCAGTCGACTATGTAGCCGATCAAGATGTAATATTATTTATTTGTTTTCATATCTAAGATATTACTTATGTTGAGTATTATAACATGTAGTGGTCGACTTTGTCTCCGTCATGTTATTATATTCAATGCTTATTTCTAGTTGCTTTAATTTGCTTTAATATTTGCCCATATTTGCTTTATAATATTTGCATATATTTTCTTTTAATGCTTCATTCATGTTAACTTAATATTTGACAAAGTAACTCATAAAAATACTAAGTGGAGACCTTTCTAGGTTAGAGGAGCAACACCTAGAACTATTAGAATAGGTCCATAGCAACAACAACTTCTTTTTATTTGCAAACCAATGTAAGAATGAGATTAGAACCAATAGGATCTTGAAATGAGTTCTTAAAAAGGTTCTAAAAAGATAAAAAGTCAAGTTAGGATCTAATTATAATTTACCCAATTTAAGCCTGAAAACTTCTTTACAAAAGTGAGCCTTTTCTTTTTTTTTAAGCGAGCCTTGGATTGTAATTTAGGTAAGATCCTTTGAAAACTTAAGGTTTATCCTTAATTATCCTTAGAGCCATTCAAAGATTTTTATAATAACACCTAATAGAAATGCAATAGTTAAACTGGGAGCCTCCAAACTACTTTTCCAATTGTGAATAAAATTCATTGGCAACAAAACCCAAACATAAACATATATCAAAAGCCCAATGTCTTACAACATACTAGGTACAATGCTTCTTTTGCTATGAATGGAATATCAATGGAATGTCCAGATACAACATTTCAATGTGCACCAGTGGTCTTGTCCTTGTTAATTAGAATCAAACCCCAGTTTCATAAAGTCCATGAGGGTTCTTTGATGTCATTCTTAGTTCCTTTCTTCTGCCATTGATATCTTTATAACTTCTTGACGTCTTCCTTTTCCAATCTCCTTTGTTTATTTGGTGATGTCGAAAACTTATGTATCTAAAAGTTTGCTTTAACTCCTAGTTGCTCTCATGTTCATACACCTGCAATCACATAAGAAAAGTGTTAAATCTTTAAATCAAAACAACTCAAACTGCACTAGATGCTAATTTATCAATTCCTTGACACCATAAACTTGTTGAAGTTTAATTTAAACTTATCTATATCACTAATATACAAATTGTATCTTATAGTATACAAAGTATTGTTTCCACAAGGATTGTATTAGTTTGTTTAAGGTTAACAATATGATAATATAATGAGAAATTAAATTAAATTGATAATTGAATAAGCAACAGTGAATAATTGATTAAGCAATGATGAAAAATTTGGAATTACTTTATCCTTATTTGTTTTCACTTCACCTTCTTGATTTATCACTACTCGGCCATAGATATCCAATAATGAAGATTACCCTCTCTCTCGATCTAACCAAGTAATCTCAATTAAATAGATATAAATTGAATTGTGACCTCTCAATCTATCGAAACTCCTCGTAGCTATTCAATTAAATTTGAAGAAATCCTATGGATAACTAATAAATAATTAAAATATATCTTCAATTACCTATTAATTTGATATTTGTAGATTTATTATAGTACCAACTCTCACTATACAACACAACACAGATGATTCAACCTAATCTCTTGATTCAAATTGAATATAAAACGATAAATATCACAAAATATATTCTACTAAAACAAGAATGTAAAAGTTTAACAAATAATTCAATAGTAATCCCTAATGGAAGTTTAGCAATCTATATCCAACATATATCCTAATTGATTCATCAATAACATTCAACAGCAAGGAAAGAAAAGAAAACAGTAGAGGTTTGAATTTTGAATGTCTTCTTTTCTTTCACCTTGGGCTGGAAAATTTTGTAGCTTGTGTTCTTTAGGAGTTTGATCTCTTTGATCTATTGTTTGAAGTTTCCAGCTGCTTCTTTGGTTTTTTTTGCTTTTACATTTTCTTTGATTTTATCCTTTTCTTTTTATACTCTTGATCCTCCTAATGTTTTACTTGTTTTTCCTTCCAAAATCATCAAAAATACAAAAATCTCGTGACTTAGAATTATGACATTTGCATTTAGAATTACGTCGTTTGCACGATCATGCACAACTTCCTACACATTCTCTCTATTATAATCATGCACGATATGCACGATTATGACATAGGATTCAACGAAGTTCCTGTTGTCCTTATGCATAATGATCGTGACCCAACTTGTTTTCTAACTCCTTTGTCTTTTCTTCAATTTTTCTGTCTCCACTCATTATCAAACATGTTAACCATCTCTTAAAGCATACAATTAAGATCAAAATTTTGCCCTAATCAATAACAATCAAACAAAACACACAAAGCACTAACAAAAACATAAATCTAAGTTCTAAACACATGATTATTACATTAAAAAACACTTAAAAACACACTCTAAAGGTTATAAAACAAATTATAATTTACACATAGTAACTTCCCCATACATAACACTCAATGCAACAATGCAACAATGTAATAATATTACAATGACATAAAATTTTATGAAATTAACTTAGCCACAAACATCAATCATTCAAATGTTTCAACACTCTTACCATGTTCCATTTATAACCAAGTGCTTTGATTTAAATACATATTCTAACCAAAATATTGACACACATATTTATACACCTGTGACACTTGTAAGTATGCACTCATTATTATTTACCAAATTAAAAAGATAAGTCACCACTAAATAACTATTCATCGAAATTTCTTGACATATAAAAGGAAGATCAATATTTTCACTTTTATTGAGAATACCATAGTTTTTAGATTTTATTTAACGATCACTTGGTCTTTTGATGTGAAGATAAATATTTTATCGTGAAACTTCTATCAAGTTTGGTTGGACTGTTATTTTAACTTTTTGATGTGAAGATAAATATTTTGTCATTAATGTCCTCCGATTACTCAGTTATATCACAACTATTATCAACCCATTTTTTTTCAGAAAGGGCCAACGGAATAGAAAATTTATTTAATACATTTATTCAACAAATTTTTTTTAGCCTACATGATTTCTTCTTAGTCAACCACTCCATGAAAGACTATTAATGATGCCTATCAATTTTAATAAATTTAATTATAAGTGCATCCAAACAAGTTTTATAGATGAAATAATAGGTACAATATTCTAATCGTCGCGGATATTTACTTCAAAAATAGTTAAAACACAAACTTTAAAAATTAAGGTTTCTTTATAATTTAAGTGATCATTTTTCATAATTAAGTTAATTCCTTCCAATTTTACGCCACTGACGCATTCAATTATGACAAGTTATAAATTTACAACACCATTAATATTTAACATTTAACTTTTAATATAGCCAAATAGTTTCATCCAATAATTATTCTAAGTAATACAGGGGTAAGAGACTAATTATTATAAATGATTCTTGCTAAGTTAATATTTAAAAATAAAAAAGAGAATAAACTTAATTTTAATAAACTCTCTTATCCTAATACATACATTCATTTTTAATGATTTTCTTTTCAAAAGAAGCCAAGAAATAATTTTCTTTTTTATTAAATTTTTTTGATAAATATTATAATATTTTAAATTGTCTAAAATTATTTTTAGTTTCTAATTTTTAATATAAAT
>JAOTIZ010000201.1:4088536-4098712 GCA_027123425.1 Erythroxylum panamense
AATTTATCTTTAATTCTCCAATTAAACAATTTATAATCATAGATCAAGATTGACGTCTAGCAACGCATCATGACCACTCAAATATTTAAGAATGTCAAAGTGATTTTGACTAACTTTTCTGTGCATAATTTTTTCGTATAATTCAATCCTTTCATCATACAATGTTCTGATTAGACATGGAGCATGAAATTAATATCTACTCTATTTTGAGCCTAATCATATTAGTTCTCCACTATTAGCTATCAATTCAATTGATATTTGTAAACTATTTACAAAGCATCATTTCACCTTGACTAAAGATTTCTTGAATTAATACTAATTAAGAGCAACGAAACATTATCCCTAATTACTTTAGGGTGATGAATCTTATCTTGATCACTTAACTACCTCCATATAGTTCATACTACATGCAATGACTATCGATTAAATGACCTATGATTAAATAAATCATAAGTAGTATCAAAATATAGCAATCTCACATATAAGATAACTTTAATGACCTCAAGTCAAATATTTACTTATATAATCATCATAATAAGAATTCCATAGATATACAAGTAATGTTCCAAATGGATTTCTCATATCGGGTCTATTCAGTGAATTTGTTCTCTATCAAGTTCTCACACATTTGTTTAAGTATCTCTATACTTTAGCCTACGAGATTGACTACTTCCTTCATAAGGAAAAACAAAATGTGTGTTAGTCTTTTTACGTTCTATTAATGTTCAATCTTAATAGAACAATCATTAGGAACATTTAGGGAATAATATATAAATGCAATATGAATCTCACAATTATAATCTCATTATAATTTCATTTGCAATGTATAATTATCTCATGGACTTTATCATATATATCTAAACATGTACAAGATAAATAATGTCTTTAAATAATTTGTCATTAAATTACAACTAAAGTGATTAACTGTAGGGCATAAACCAATAGAAGAAGAGTCATCCCTTCTTTTATATTTTACCATAAAAAAGTAAACTTACGGGCTGTTTGGAAACCTTTGAATTGAATTCATTAACGAATTGGATTCAATTACGTTAATGAGATTGAATTGAATTCAATTTACACTGTTTGGAACAAACTCAGTAATAATAGAAATGAATTCAATTACACTGTTTGGAATGAAAATGAATATAGTGAGAAATAGGAATGAATATTATTATTATTATTATAATAGTTGAATAAGAGGAAGGAATGATTACTATTACCATTAACAGTAGTTGATTTGTAAAAAATATTGAGAACTAAAAATTTATTATATTTTAATTAATTAATTAATCATATTTTAATTACTTATATTATAATTAATCAATTACAATATATTAATTAATTAAAATATTGTAATTAATTAATTATATTGTAGTTAATTAATTATTAATAATATTTTAATTAATAGCCTTTGAAATCCAATTAAATGAAGCACAAGATAATAAGAAGTGAAGTAATCCAAATAATGATAGAGTAAAAAGCAAGACGTTGCTTTTGAATGGCACAGAATGATTCTTGATAAAAAATATAGGACAAAGAATTATACTCAATAAAAACCCACAATCAATATATAGATTTTAATAAATGTCTAGTTATAAACTCACAGCAAACAACAGTTTTTTATTTAAAGGTGTCTTCCTTAAATTTCAATGTAATTGAATTTCTATATTTAGAGTGAATTCAATTTATAAAAGAGATTAGTTTCAATTATATGCATGAATTGAACCCATCTACTTTTTGTATTTTCAAACATGTGAATTGAAGAATTCAATTATAGTATTGAGTTCAATTCACACCTTACTAAACACCTCCCGAAAGGAAATTGCTTTTCCTTTATTAGCTTTGACGTAGATGATGAAGTAGAGGAAGTAAAAAGCTTGTCCAAGAAGAGAGAAACTTGGAAAAGGTGATAGAAAAATTATATTATCCATTTATAAATTGATCGAAGAATTGTATTATCAATTTCGAGATAGAACTTACAACAGAGCTTCAAGCATCAGTAGCTTTAGAAGAAAATTATGAGCATTATGTTAAATGCATAAATTCCACACATCTATACAGCGTAAGAAAATCCATGGAATCTGTAGTTCTATTTGCAATTATTTTATATGAAGAAAATCCATGAAAGCACCTAGCTAACAAAAATTGGAAGCAACAAAAGCTGTAACAAGCCATCAGGCATTAACTATCTTCACTGCAGATTGTGAACCAACGGTAGAATTACATTAAGATCAAGGTGGAACTGAGAAACTGATGTCAATACAATAAATCTAATTTAAAAGAGGGTTCAAGGTTTAATAATCCCTTTGTAAACCCACCAGCTTTCAGGTGAAATTGAGCTACATTTAGCATTTCCTTTTCTCATTCACCAGCTTCATTCAGTTCAACATTCAAAGCTGCTCTTTTGCACAAGCATCCTTAACATTTTGCTCTGTACAGAAATCACACAAGAAACATAGCATAAAACATTAGAATTAGCTAGGTATTGCTTAAAACTATTATATTCAAGCAAGATAAGTATTCATTACAATTGAAGTAAATGTAGAAGTCAATTCTCCAACAGCACTGAGAAGATGCAGACAAGAAAATTCTAGTGCAAGGGGATTATTCTCTACACGTGAATCTGCGATATTACAATCTATGCCCCCCGCCTACTAAATTTAGAGATGTTACACAGATTTTGCACAAGCAGAAGGCTTGAAGTGGCCTACTACAAAGTCACATGAAAGCAAGTTCATATCACTGTTCAAGTTAGTTACATCAAAGAAGAAAAATAGCATGCTCATAACTTACATATACTTGAAAAGGAGCTCAGTGAATTCCATTCCTTGTATGTGGCTTGACCACAGTGTTCCTTTCTTCAATAATGAAGAAAAGAAGCCTGTATAAAATAATTCACACAAAGTCATTAAATTCTCCAACTAGTATTCTCTTTCATGATATTGTTCAAAAGATCTACAGATATGAAATAAAGAACAAGAAGTCGTTACTAACAGGCAAAATCATTTGTTTTCACCTCCATCATTGTTGGCAGAAAATGTCTTTAGTTCTTCAGGTATATCCTTCAAGCCTGTATCTAAGGAACCACAAGTAAGTCAAACCAAAGTGAAAAGCGACCTATTATATGGATGCTTAAACCTTATAATTCAATCAAGCAACAATGAGAATTTGTACCTCCAGTTTTACTTTGGTGATCTGCATCTGCAGTCTTTGCCACATCAGAATTTAGTGCCCTAGCAATCCGTTTAACATGATTCAACCGTAACTTCTTAGGTGGAATACCTGAACCACTTGTTGGATGAGTAAACTTTTAAGAAGCAGACCAAAATAATATACAACTCACCAATTAAATCCATACCATAAATATAAAAAATATATCAAAACAAAAACAACATTATTTGTACTTACAACTGGAGGTTGCATTTTGTCCTTGCAAAATCAACTCTGCTTCAATTTTCTGATTTTCAACAACATCCACAGGACCATGAAGTGACCTTGCAAGATGTTTTATATGGTTTAGAAGTGGCCTCTTAGGCAATTGAGACAATTTATCAGCTGGAACTTCCAGGGCTACAAAATAAAGCACCAAAAGAATATTATCCTATCTATTTTGTATGAATCAATGGTTTATAATTTTCATATTGAAAGGAACAACAACAACGCTTACCCACAGTTTTCGTCATTGTCGTACACATACTTTGTTGTCTTTGATCAGTAGGAATGTGGACAGCTTCATTGCATAAATTATTACTACTGGAGATAGAGGCCACCTCATGATACTCGTTACTCGGGAGCATAAGAATTTCATCATTGGTTGCAATACTTGGATTGGTCTGAAGGTCTAAACGAGCAACTTCAGCTCGTTGTCTCCGAAGCTGATAATTCCTACGCCTTCTAGCAAGGTGTTTCTCCCTCTCTTCAACACTCATAGACTGTCTTCTTTGTCTGTCCCTTAATCGCCGCTTTTCTCTTTCCTGCTCCTTCTGCAAATTCCTTATCGATGCCCTTTCTGACTGTTCCATTATGATCTTCTAGTCCTCTTCCAATCATTAAACAACTTCACAGTCTTGACTGGATTTCACCCTATCGTTCTACAAGCACATACCGACTCTCATGAAATCAAACATTGGCACAGGAGCTTAAAATTTATTGACTTCACAATTAGAAAGAATATACAACATAAATATTAAAGCTTCAGAGATGTTCACTTGAAAATGAGGAAAGCATCCCCAATGCCACAGCAAACTTGACATAAATCAGATGAAAGTATGTTCGAAACAATATAAATAGACAAGGCAGCATAGTCATACCAACAATACACAACAAACCATTCAGGCAAATTCTGCTAAGAACAATCTACAAACGTCGTGTCTGGGAGGAAAGCACATTGTCGTGCATAAACAAAATGAACCAATAAAATGAAGAATCTACAATAACAAAAGAAATCCTGATAAATCAACCAACCCGTTATCGAAACCAAAACGTATGAAACAAAGACAACCCAAGATTTAGAATATCAAATGGGAAATGGGATTGGTCAAAGAAAGAATTTTGAGATTGAGAAAGACAAAAAGCGCTCACCTTTTCCTCTGGAGGATACTAATCTGTAAGAAGAGAGCGAGAGAGCAATAAACATGTGAAGCAGGGAACATGTAGAATCCGATTTAAAGCTGAACTCAGTTATGGGATTGGGGGGTCAGTTGGTCAGAGCCCTTTTTTGGCCGTTTCATAGCAAATTTGCCAAAATCAGTGAATTTGACGCCATTTATTTGGCCTTATCACTCGCTTCTTTTCACGTAAGCGTGGTGAGGGCTTAAGGAACACTATTGCCTAATGGAAAAATGACGTCTTCGTACGAAACGTCACAGAAACGTTTCTTTTAATTATATATTATATTCGTTTATTTTTATTTTATAATGTATAGTAACTCTATTTTATATTTAGCAAGGAAATACTTTTAGTTTATAATTATTAATTAATTCAAATAGTTAAATCATAATTGTAATGTTCTTAATATATATCTATTTTTAACTTTTGTAGCTAAACATGCGTTAAACCAGTTTCCCATTTCATCCTTCAAGGAAAGTAAAAAGAGGTCAATCAGAAAAAGAGTGCAAAAGTAGTTGAATGATAAGGATTAGTTTACATGACCACCTCCATAAATGTTGCATTTACACTTCTCAGATGAAAGATTACTCCATTCCATGCAGCTTTTAACATGTTGGGTCCAAGGGAAGGAAATGCTTTATTTGAGTCTCCCTGTAGGTTGGAACTATTTCTGGCGTTCGTCCTCTTCACTTGGACTCCAAACATGGATATGCGAGCAAACATGAAACACCGAATGTTGCAGTATCAGTTAAACCTTTGTTTCATTCTATGGAGGATGTATACAATGAAATTTGAGATTTTCAGGTAGTAACCTTAAACTAGGATGAGAGGAGAGCTACGATAATTTCCTTTTCTACAACAGGAGAAGCATTATTATTGCATCTCATCTAGATGCACTAGCAAAATTGGCGAAGTAAAATTTACAGGTGTTACAAAAATATCACAGTATGATCTTCATCTCCAAGCAGATGAGGTCGCCATGTGCCTGTTCTTCCAGCAAAGGTAAAGAGCTCCATCCCTCTCTTCAAGTCTGTAGTTTTTGTCATAATCCTTGAGCAAGTCCCTGACAGCAGTACTTGTTGAAGAACTTAATGGGCACTGAGTAAATCCGGCCATTGAAAATCGTAGTTTCCACTTTCCAAGAAGTTCATGTCGTTCAACTCTCTCATCATTCTCACAGGCAATCATGTTGACAATGTCCCTAGCCACACAGTGCTGCTCTGCATTAATCCGCTGCTTGTCATCCCGAGAACGGGCAACATCAATTGATTCAAACATAGCCGTATAGTAATCCAGTGTCTCAATGAATCTTTGAAAGAATGGCTTCGTATTGGTGTTGGACTCTTGCTCAACGACAGTCACAATCTTTGGGTTCAAACTCTTCACTAGTCTCAACAAAAGATCTCTGTGATTCGTTGTGTTCACACTCTCATCAGGCATGTGGTGCAGTACAAATGGAAAGTTCACTACCACAGCTTCCCCAGGCAGGATTCTGAGGTCTTCCAGCCGAACCTCATAACAAGTCATGGCTGTATCATGGAACTCCAAGGGCACATTCCACTGCCGAGCAATATCCAATAATCTCTGGCCTACAATACGCAGTCCCCCACCACGAGCATGGGTGGACTGTGAATCATCTACACCAGTTATGCGAATCACTGGTGGCCCACCCTGTCGATTTCCAAGTGCTTGAATTAGTGGAATCCATTGGCTGCCTTGGGCAATCTGGAAGTCAATTATGTGGATCACAGGTTCATGTGACACTGCTTCCCGAATCGCAACATTAGCTGACAAATATGCAAACCTCCAGTAAGGGCAGATCTGATATAGTATTCCCATGTAAGTCATCAGATCTGAGCTCACTGGGGCTTCACACTTTAAGGATTTGTAGATTTTACTACCTGAAAACTCCAACCTGGCCCTAAGCCCTTCCAACATATAAGCACCCACTCGCTGCATTGGATCTCCAGACACCGATACCATTTGGTCCAACACATGCATTAAACCTGCAGCTCTCGTTATGTCTTTATTAGATACTGCTTCAGCACAGGCAATAAGTACCTCTTTCAGATTTAACCTAGGGATCATTTCCACCAATTTGTTCCAATCCCAACATCCCAGCATATTTGATTGGTCCACCCCACTCATGAAGCAGAAATTGCAACTGTCTGTCACATCAGATTCAGGCTCCATCAAGAAGACCTCTAGTTCCCTCATTTTCTGCCTCAGTACATTGCTGTCATCAGCAGAAGATGAACCACTTATTGGAGATCCATATAGGTTGTCAGGAGAATGATAATGGTCTGACACGCATGAATGTGAACCTTGGGGTGAAAATGGACTTTTGTTAGAGGAGATGCTAGCAGCAGGAGAATCATATACAACAAAACCAGTGGTTGTAGATGATTCTAGAGTGAAGTATTCTTCCTTGTAATTCTCAAAGGAGACACTTGTTCCTTGACTACCAGCATCTGACAATGCATTGTTGTCTAAGAATTGGAAAGACAAACCATATTGATTAACTTCTTGCCCAGGCTGGTGATAAAATTCATGGATGCTGGAAGAACTTTGATGTTTCTGTGACATTTGCTTCTAAAACTAACTGACCGATACAGCAACCAATAGAATAGAGAAGCGCCAATAGCGGCCTGTTGTACTTGATCTGTTCAGTGATTATTTGCGAAAGGAAACACTATACTGATCAGCAGCCATCAATAGACAGTTGGTTATCTTGGAAGTTGCAAAAGCGACTTCTAATCTGCTTCTGTGAACTTTTGTGGTCCATAAATCAGTCTTGTATCAACTCGATCTGCAAAAATAAAAGGCAATAAGATTCTACAAGACCAACATAGTTGGAAACCACATAAATAGATGTAAAGAAAAAGAAGTGAGTTAATTACAGGAACACCAAGTAGGAAGGAATGCAAAGAAGGAAAGCAGTCACTAAACCACAACAACCTAGTACCCACGTAAACTTAATTTGCTTTTGCGGGGAAGGAACTTAGTCACGAACAGAAGGCAAGCAAAAGAAGCACCCAAATGAAGTAACTGAAAATGCATGAACTAGCTCGCATACTGTTTCATGCAGAACTTGCAGTATCGCATACGCCGTCATTTTTTTTTATCAGTACAAGTCAATAGCGGTTGTAATAATTCCAAAAGAACCTGAAGTCAAAAGCAATCATTTCAAGGGCATTGGATCACCAGGCACAGAAGTTCAGGCGAATAAATACACTCAAGACCAAAAATCCTTTGTCAGAAAACTGAAGCATTTTAGCTACAAAAAAGGGCAAACAGTGTTTCATCCTTCTGTTCTCTTTTTGACTATTCAACTCAAAACAGTTGGTCAATTAAAAAAGACGGAAAATTCCAAAACTCTAAGTTAGTCAACCCACATGAATAGAAGATAACTACAAAGAAGAAGTCGTTGAGGAGATAGTCAATGCTTATAACAAGTACTGAAAGACGAAGAAAATGAAAATTCAATTTCGTGCATTTGTTACTTGTAAAAAACAAATGAAAAAGAAAAGGCAGGAAATTCGTGGAGAGAAGAGAAACACGTCAGAGGTTTAGACCAACAACTACAAACGTTATCCACAGAAATCCCATGACCCAGTTTCCAGTATTTCATAGCAAGTAGTCCTTTTTTTGCTACAACTTGGTCTTCAAAGAATGCACGCAAAATTAGACCAACTTATTCTTCTGTACCGAAATACCCTGTGCCCCTGTTCCCCTTACAACGAATAATAAAGTTCAGATTGTTTAAGAGAGAGAACAAAGGAACTAGGTTTTAAAGTTAATAGTAAAAAACAAACTAAGTTCTACCTGAAACAAAACTAAATCTATCTATGAATCAAGAACATCAACACCAATCACCGAGCACAATAAATAACAACAATAAACAAACCCATGTTTTTGTTTTTCAAGGTAAAAATCCGTGATTTTTTATGGAAATAAATTAAGAATCATGAAGTTAAATAAACAAACATTAGCTGAACACCCCGGTTTCACAAACGGAAAACAACTAAAGACTTCAACTTTCTTCAATAATTGATCTTAAAAAACTTAAACAGAGCAAGAAATTGCACTTAAATTTGATTTTAACACTTACCCATGTTCTTACAAAAGTAAAATAAGCAAAGAAATCAAACTTGCTACATACCAAACCAGACCAATGCACAAAAACCAGAAACACCCATCGATTCTCTTGCTACATACCAAACCAGACCAATGCACAAAAACCAGAAACACCCATCGATTCAAAGATTATCAGAATCCATGTTAGCTCATAACACAACCAAGTTAACTTTGTACGAAATCTGTCTCCAGCTTACCTTAAGTTTCTTCCAAAGCTCTGAGGTTTCAGTAGTTGTCTAAGCTTGAGATCCTTAAGAGAGAGAGAGAAAGGAGCTATATTGTGTAAAACGATGCCATAAACCACGGGAGCAGATTGTCAGCTCTGTTTTCTTTATAACCCAAGTAAAACAGAGAAAGGCGGGAAAAAACGTGAAGAAGATGAGGCATAGCTCGGCTCGACTTGGGTGAAAAAAACAACGGGATCAGACGTTGGTTAAAATGATAGAAAATGTCGACGTTTTTTAGTGGGACAGAGTAGGTACAGGTTTAGTGGGACAGAAGATCTGAACCCCGACTACGGGTCGTGGCTTAACGTCCAACGACGATGCCAACGTGCTGCGAAAGGACAGGGACCAGACCACGTGAGTGCCTCGCATGGTGGGAGATTTGCTGCAGGCTCTAGGTTTACAGTGCTATTAAGTGAGGAAACTATAGTAAAGGGGATAGTCCCCAACCAGCTGGTCATATCGCAAGTAGCTCCCTTGGACTGGGACAACGCCTTAATGTTTTTAATTTCCAAGGAACAGATTGGTCTCCTCCATAGTCCGGGGCCCCCAAGCTCGATGCAAAATCTCGACGTTCTACCTAGGATGTTAAGGGTAAAGGAGTCATCCCCCTGCAAAAATCTCGAACGACTACGGGCCAGCCCAGCGTGGACCCAGCAGCCGAAGTTAGCCCAAGTTCCCCAATATGTCTGAAACCCACGCGCCGCTGCTCGTAACCTCGATGTCCACATCCCGTCCAACTTTGACATGATTTGTGACACCCAGCTCCTCGAGTCTCAGATTCAAGCCACTGAGAAGAGTACACCAAGCCTGGCGGGGGGAAGACCCCCAGAGCCGCTTTGGCCATCCCTAACGCTGCGTATGGTTGCTGTTTATGGTGTCAGTAGATGCAACAGAACAGGACGGAACGGAACAAAAATAGGAGACAGTGAGGTGTTTGGTTGTGGTGGACAGAACAGAACCGTCCCGTAAACAGAATGTGTTTGGTTGCAGTGGACAGAACGAACAAATGGTGACAATGACAAAAATACCTCTGGTCCTTAATATGATTAGAAATATGTAATCAATTGTCAATTTTATTATGAACTATTTTGTGTTACTTGAAATGGGCACAAATAATAACAATTACAAATTATTATGAAATATCGAATAATATAAGAGTAATAATAATAATGATAATAATAATAATAACAACTACTACTACTAA
>JAOTIZ010000201.1:4143308-4156390 GCA_027123425.1 Erythroxylum panamense
TTTTGTAATAAAAATTATTTATGCATATAAAAATTCTTTAAAGTATATTAAACAATATGCAAAGCACAGTTATATATTAATTATTATATAATTTTAAATCATATGAAACATAAATAAAAATATATCTAACTAAATCTTTTATATAGATTATAACATAAGTAAAACTAATATTAAAAATAAATATTAAAGCATATAAAAAGTCAAATAATATTATATAAAAGATGAGTTTGTGGGTATTGTGGGAATTATGTGTAAAACATAAGGACAAAAAATATTAAAAAATAGGCTCATTAATTGATCTAAAAAATCTACTTGAAAAAGTCATTTGATAGGCTTTTATGAGAAGTTCTAAATTTGAACTTCTTAAAAAGATATATTTTAACTGTCAAAAGAGTCATATCTATTAAAGAAGTGTTTGTTTATATTTTACAGCTAAACATACTTAAAAAAAAGCTTTTGTGCTGGAGAAAAATGGTCATTAACTTCTCAAAAGCTCATCTAAATAGTCACTTATAAAAAAGTAGGAATGTCTTGGCTGAGTTGAGCCGAATTTGGGGATAAATCAATCTGTGACCGGGCCAAACCACGGGCTGACCGACCGAGCTAATCCGACTCATCTTATAATTTTTTTTACAAAAATATAGAAAATGATATTATTTTTTAAGTAACAGCCGAGCCCGAATTTGATCACTTTTAACTCGTAGCCTGCCTATAACTTAGTCAATCAGGCCCAAAATTAGGTCAGATCTTGACCAAAATTGACACCTACGTTAAAAAATAAAAAAGTTAAAAAGTTAAAACCCCTAATTCACCGTGGTAGAAAAAAACAGTGAAAGTGACAGCCGCCCACTAGTGACTCGTGGCGGACATGTGCCTCTTAAAAAGCCACTGTAAATATAATCGGCATCTGATTGGATGACAAGAAAGTCAAGAGCTCTTATTGGACACTTCTCATATCCACTCTGCAACCGCCCACACGCATTCTCTTCTTCCTTTTTATATCCCTATTCTTGACTTTTATTTTCCCCAAAATACGATGAAAAAGGGTTAATGAACAGAAATACCCCACCGTCTTTCCAATTTTGTTCAACATAAACCCTAACATCGGAGAAGCTGCTATTGGTTTCCGATCACTGAAGAGATGTCGGAGAAGTTCTCGCCGGCACTGAGAATTGGAGATCTCAGCGACTTCATAGCACCATCGCAGACATGCGTCGTTTCTCTCAACTCCAATTCCACCCTCAAGAAGCCCGCTAGGCCTCAGGTTTTTGCCTTCAACTGTTATTAAAAGAGTTTCTTTCTATGAAGTTTTCAGTTCTCGGTTTTTAATTTTTATGGTTTTAATTTCGTATGAACTTTTGTTGCCTTTGGTTCTTTTTTTCCCCCCCTGGCTGGTGTAGGTTTCAATAGATAATAAAAAGCAAACTGAACCAGTTAAAATTTCTCTGAAGGATTGCTTGGCTTGCAGGTAATTTTATTTTTATGTATAATTTAATATCCGATAATTCGGTGTTTCTTGTTCTTAATAGCCAAAGTCGTCGTTTTTTTATGAGGATTCCTTCTGTGTGTTGATTAATCTATGTTGGGTACTTGTTAATCGTTGGTTTAATTTCCCACAAGTTCTGCCACCATTCTATTCAATGATTAGGTGACAAGATGGTTATAAATGCTTAATTAGTTTTCTTTTTTTTTTGCAATAAATTTGCGACTTTATTTGAGTTTGGCTATTGCCTATAGTCTTGTTACTAGGGCTTTCAATGCTTTCTGTAATGATGACCATGAAGATAATGGTAAAATTTTTAATGTTTACTGACAGAATGTACTTGCATAGTCATGTCGGCAGGATGGTTACTAGTCTTTTAATTAATGTGATTAGTCTACATTTTGCAAATAATTGGTCGGTTTTGTATTGCTAATAAAAGGGTTGAATTATTTTCGTGACATTGCAGTGGATGCATAACATCAGCAGAGACAGTCATGCTTGAAAAACAAGGTTTGGATGAGTTCCTTGCTAACATCAATAAAGGAAAAGCTGTTGTTGTTTCCTTGTCTCCTCAGTCAAGAGCTTCCTTTGCAGTATATTTTGGCATTCCTCCAATTCAGGTTCTAATGGGGCTTTCTTATTGATGCCGCTTATACTAGAAGATGAAATGATGTCCTTCAAATGTGGAGTCATGCATTTTTAATAAGCTATTCTTTTCAACTTTCAGGTTTTTAAAAAGCTCACAACATTTTTCAAGTCCCTGGGAGTAAAGGCCATATTTGATACAAGTTGCAGCAGAGACATGACACTTATTGAAACTTGCAATGAGTTCATTAGTCGATACAAAGAAAGTCAGTCAGTCGAGGATGAAAAAGCTAGGCCATCATTACCAATGCTTTCTTCAGCATGTCCAGGTTTGTTTTGTCCCTTAGCATAATATCCCCATTCCTGAAAAAAAGGGAACGATAACCCTCTTTGTGCGGCTTCAAGAGTAGATGGTTGGAGAGAGCTGGAAAAGGCTGTGTAAAAACAAATACAAATATGCTGTGACATTCTTACATGTTGTGACATAACTGGGATTATAGAGTGAACAAGTTTTAATCGGAGCTGCTTGACCTTTCCATCCTTCTGTAATTGTAGGTTGGATATGCTATGCTGAAAAGCAGCTAGGATCCTATATTTTACCTTACATTTCATCTGTCAAGAGTCCTCAGCAAACAGTTGGTGCTGCCATCAAGCATCACTTATGCCATAAAATAGATCTTCGGTAATGATACAACCTAATCTTTTCTATCCATTTTTTTTTGTGATGTTCATTTCTAAATGATTTTTCATCAAGCATAACTTTTTGAATCATCTAATTCTTGTCCTTTTGACAAGAGCAACTGATTAAAACTTTTTAACGGAGTCTGTGATAGGCTGAAGTTATACTTTGATAACTCATGTTACTTCCTAAAGCACGATAGACATATATGAATGTTGTTGAATGCAGTATGTGAGAAAAATTCTAATGGATGAAAAATAATTACTAGGCCAGATGAGATTTACCACATGACTGTGATGCCTTGTTATGATAAGAAGCTTGAGGCTGCGCGAGATGACTTTATTTTTGAAGCAGAATCTGGTATTAAACTTCCAGAGGTAGATTCAGTTTTGACGACTGGAGAAGTATTAGACTTGATTAAGGTAAAGCAATTTGTTAAATCCTTGTGATTTCTGTGATCTCTCCCCTTAAAAGCTATATTCTGAATTATAAGTACTTTTGGTCAACTTTTGCAGTTAAGGTCCGTAGATTTTGAGGCTCTAGATGAATCTCCTCTTGATAAAATGTAAGGTCTTTCAGTTATTATTAAGAATTTTTACCATACATGTATCCTGGAAGTGTCTGTTAAGAAATGATGTTTGGTGACATTCCTGCAGGTTGACAAATGTTGATGAAGAGGGACATCTATATGGAGTGCTTGGAAGTTCTGGTGGCTATGTGGAAACGGTATTTCGGCATGCTGCTAAATCACTATTTGGAATTGAAGTCAAAGGTCCATTGCCCTTCAAGACGATAAGGAATACCGACTTCCGTGAGGTGATTCTTGAAGTAAGACATTCTCTTTAATTCTGTGTCATTCCATCATTTCCTAACTGTTTTTGCACTCATTATCTAGAAGTATAGTTACTTGGTGATTTGCGCATGATTAGCTGGAGATGGAAGGATCTGAGTTGGTTTTCCTACCCAAGCCTTCCCCTTTCCTCATTGATGTGAATATAAGCCTAGAGTAAAGTTTAGCCTATATTTATAATGTGAAGCTCCTGTATACAACATGATGTGGTACTTTTTTCCAGCTGAATTTTATATTTAAGGGACACTCACAGGTAGCTGATTGTTACTCTTAAACGTTGTCATGAATCATCTTGTACATCTTGTATTGCAGGTAGATGGAAAAGTTGTGTTGAAATTTGCCCAATGTTATGGCTTCCAGAACCTGCAAAATGTTGTAAGGAAAGTCAAGATGCGGAAATGTGACTATCATTTCGTGGAAGTCATGGCATGTCCATCAGGTTTCTTTTCTGTCACATGCACTTGCTTGCAAACTTTCTTGGACAAATTTCTCCACATGAGGCGTGACCATCTATATTTTTGTTTAAGCAGGTTGTTTGAATGGTGGAGGTCAAATCAAACCAAAGCCAGGACAATCCCCAAAGGATTTGATTCAATTGTTAGAAACTGTTTATATGGAAAATGTAAGCATCTCTTGAATTTAATGGTCTCTTATTTCTTTGAAACCTAATCTTGTACTGGTATAAATACTGTGGAACATGCTGCTATTACTGTTCTAATTTCATATCTTTACCTTTCCTATGTGCTTATGCTGAACTTTTTGATATTCGAGCATCTTATCATAGAAGATATGCAAGTTGATCACTTATGTGCTGGTTTAAATAGTTGATTTATCCGAGGAGCTCATGTACTTTGGTTCTTGGAGATTGCAAGTTCCACAGCATTTGTTTGTTGTATTGTGTAACATTAAAACATTTTCTGATGACCTCGTAGGAGAGGTGTTCCATACTGATTTATGGATTCAATGTCTACTAGAGGTTTTGAATGCACAATGCTTCACATGACTACGGTCATTTGATTGTCAAAATGGCCTTGGGTTAAAAGATACAGAATGATCTGCTACGTGCTTGCCTGATCTGCTTATACCTTTTTCTAATTCTATCCTTATGCTTGTTTTCTTTGTCCTTGCATTATCATAGAAGTTATATGGTTTTGACTGTTTGTTCAATTTCGTATTTGTAGGTTTTGGTTGCAGATCCTTTTGATAATCCTACAGTTAAATGCTTGTATGACGAGTGGCTCGAACAGCCTGGTTCAGAGAAAGCTAAAAAGTACATACATACAGAATATCATCCTGTGGTTAAAAGCTTAACTGTTCAATTGCATAATTGGTGATAGCTTTCAGTCACCACCTATACAGAAGGGCAAATTTCCTGTTGCTGCCTAACCTATGGCTTTTCATAATCCAAGTTATCTCTGTGATCTGAAACATTATATGCCTTACTATGTGTCGTTCCTTCGTGGGGTTGCCTTTTGAGGGGGTCCAATTTTGACAGAGTAAAACATAACTCCTGATGTATTGTATTGATCTTGTAAATGCTCTATACTTAGGCTTCTTCTTAGATAGGGAATACAAATGATTGCATACACATTGTAATCTATGTTCTTTTTCTTCCCTTCTTTTGGTCGAAGGGTTCAAATAATGTTCTGTGAATCCACGTAAAAGCTTTGTATTTTCAAGCTGACATACGAGTTTTGTACAATGGAAGGTAGTAGTTTGTCCCATGTTTTGAATACGTAGTAAACTTTGTCATGCTCTGTTTAATATTTGATGTTATGACCAATGGAGCAAACAAAGGCCGCCTCCGTCTGAAAATGGGTCTCTCGTGGGGATTCTTTAAGTATTGCTTTGGCTTGGAAGAAGTAGATTGTAAAAAAAGGAACCAAATCATCATCATCATCATATCCCGAAAGTTTCGCAATGAAGCAGGGTCTGGAAGGGTCTGATAATACGCAGTCTTACCCTTACATTATAGAGAGGCTGTTTTCAGTAGGCTCGCATGCATATGTGATATGATAATAGTGATGTAGGATACAAAGAATAAATACGTAAAGATTGAAAGTATATCCATGTATATGCCTGATGAATACTATAATCTGTTATTACCTTGTACCTTGTCCATACCAACTTTTCCGGAGCGAGCTACTCTAAGAGTCTGCCCTGATCAATGCCCTAAGAGTGCGGCAATCCCATTGTATTAGGTGTCCATGTAAGGAAGCTCCTCGTACATCTGAAAAAAAAAAGCTCTATGTTATGTCGTTTACTCTTATCTTATCACGCCAAAATGTTTTAATTCTAGCCACTGCGGCAGTGCGAGCCAACTCTGACATGTCTCCCTTAATCACTTCCCTCCAAGTCTTGTAAGGCCTCCCTTTGCGCCTCTTGTAATCACACAGATTTATTCTCTCGCCGCGTCGAACTGGAGCATCACAAGACATCCTGCTCACATGTCCAAACCACTGAAGCCTTTTCTCTCTTAATTTGTCGTTTATACTAGCCACTTGTAACTTGACTCGCACTACCCTATTCTGCACCCTATCTTTTTTGGGAATATCACACCTCCACCAAATCTGAACCAAAATCAGTGAATTGACTAAGTCATTGAACTAAGCAAATAAGGACAAACAAATATGGAGCTGTGATTAAAATATTAGGCAAGACTTTTGACTTCATTCATACAACTTTTCTTAAACTCCATCCTTGAGTCCAATTCCAATAACAACACCCCCATATTGTCGTGCCCCTAAACTTTCAACTTTGTTGAGTGTCATCATTTGTCTGCCTAGAATTTTTTTTAAAGGACTAATTCAACTGAGTAGTTGCAACTTTTCATATTTTAAAAGTTTGGTTAGATTCAAGTTACGAGGTCAAAGTTAATTTAGATTAATTTGGATTATCTTAAGATAATATCGTTATAATGTAATAGATCATCAAACTTACGTACCAAAACGACGTTATTTTAGTCGATTAAACTAAAATGATATTGTTTCAAGAGAAAACAATTCGGGTCGTTGAATATTATCCAAAAGTTAATCAATTTGCTAATGAGTTGTTAACTTAGTGCTAGGCCAAACTTACCAATTCGGTCATTGTAGTGTAATAGATTTTTAAACTTACAAATCGTTTCAAAAATAAACTTTTCAGGTTGTTTAATGTTGTGAGTCAGTTTTCAAGCTAACTAACCCCTTTAAGTCCCATCCGAAAGTAACAATATACGAAGGATTACAATTTTACAAATATATTAATTTTGTGTTAGATTGGACCACAATTATCAGAAATAATTGAATATTATCGTAAAAATTAAGTGATAAATTTCTAAAATATGAAATATTAAAAGACACCTGTTAATCAATCAGACAATCTTTAACCACAAGCTCATCTTTTTAGCGTCAATGTTGCAGATTCAAGTACCATCTTTGGATTCAATTGATTACATTATAACATAAAGTATCTGATGCAAGAAGAATGGAGTTATTCCAGTATACATCTTCCAGAAATTTTATGTATCATTAACAGAGAGCTGATAGATAAAAAATGGAAAAATAATACATGATTTGAGCTCATTTAATTCAGAACTTGCATAGTCTCCATGGATTGGTTGGACTCGTCGTGTGAAAATACGTGAGGAGTGGGAACCAAATACAACGTTTCCTTTCTTCCAATGGTAGCTCCAGAGCTTTCAGTCATGTCCAAGTTCTCTGGTGTTGTTTCTTCTGGCAATTTCCAGTCAAAATGATACAGCAATTGAGCAATGGGAAGCTCAATGTTAGCCATTCCAAAGGTTATGCCAGGACAAATCCTCCTTCCAGCTCCAAATGGAAGGTACTGAAAGTGAAGTCCTCTGAAATCAACTGAACTATCTTCGAACCTCTCTGGCATAAAGCTCAGAGGTTTACGCCAGTACTTGGGGTCCCTTCCAATAGAGTAGGCATTCACCATCAATTTGGTTTTCTCTGGGATTTCATACCCATCAATCACACAAGCTTCTCTGGTCTCTCTTGGAAGCAACAATGGTGCTGGTGGGTGTAGCCTCAGAGCTTCTTTGATCACTAGCTTCAAGTAGGACAATTGCTGAACATCTTCGTCTGTGATCTTTTCCTTTCCCTTGAAGACTCGTCTCACTTCAGCTTGTGCTTTTTTCAAAACTCTTGGATTTCTCATCATTTCTGACATCGCCCACTCCACTGTCAGTGATGAAGTATCAGTCCCAGCCACAAACATATCCTGCATTAAGTGTGTCAGAAGTTAAGATTCAACCGAGAAAAGGGCTAGAAAATCGATAATCTGATAGAGGAAACTAACCAAGATGACAGCTTTCAAGCTGGTAGTAGTAATGGGACATTTGAAATTGCCACCCTCTTGAGATTTCAGAAGAACATTAACGAGATCATCATCTTCTGCATCAGCAGTACCGTTTTTTGAGTTCATCAGTTCCTCTTTATGGTCTTGTATGATTTCATCCAGTAACCTAGTCATCTTTTCTTGAATACGTTCAAGTTTAGATTTTATCCCACTAAGTCCTTGAAGGAACTCCATTGATGGGAACAAATCAGCCAGGTCAAATCCTCCTGCCAAAGCTGTGGCCTCCCTCAACCCCTCAAGCACTGCATCTTGTAACTCCTCCGAGCAAGTATTGCCAAATGCTGTTCTACAGGTAACTTTGTTGGTGTACAAGAACACCCTTTCTGTGAAATCAAATGGCTTTCCTGCAGAAGCTCGAACGAATTCGAGGAGATTCGCAACCTCTTCGTGGCGAACCGAAGAGAAAGATTGAACCTTCCTAGGACTCAACATTTCTGTCACACAAATTTTTCTCATTTGCTTCCAGTAATCACCATAAGGAGAAAAGACAAGGTCTTGACCACCATAGGTCATGATGCTAGAGGCTAGAACATTAGGCCTCTGTGCAAAGGACAGTTCGTGTGTCTTCAACACTTCTTCAGCTAACTCAGCCGAAGACACAACAACTGCAGAGATCTCTCCGAGCTGCACATGCATAAGAGGCCCATATTGCTTGGCAAGGTCTCTCAGAGCATGGTGAGGCGGTGAACCCACCAAATTGTACAAGTTCCCTATAAAAGGCAACTTCATTGGCCCTGGAATCGTCTTCTTCGGGGTACTATCCGCTTCAGATGTTGCACTGCAACACACCTTCACTGGAAGACGATGAGTAGTTGCACGATTGGGGATAGAGACGATGAAAGCTGGAGCTCCAAGTTTTGATGAGGACAGAACTGGAGTTCCCACTATTGAAGGTGATAATGTTTGTGATCCCAATTTAGAAGAGCAGATCGATAAAGAACCCATGTTTGCAGAGAAAGATATGTAACAAATCTGTAAAAAACTTGCAGGTTCTGGGATTTTCTTTGAATGATCCCAGCTTGCTGAGTTGTGAAGTAGCTAAGAACATCTTTATATAGAAACATGCAGAGTCCATTTCTTGGAAGCTTAGCATGCCAACTGTTGAGACTAATTGTCAAAACCTGACGATCATGACTTTAGTTTAATACTCCTGAATGTTGAAAACATGGACAATTAATTATTCAGCACATCTTCATTGACTAAGAATACAAAACAATTCAAATAAGAGCAATTTCAATTTCAATTAGTAATAAACAACTGCATCACGATCCTCTCCAGACTTCCGCAATCAAATCCGTTAATTATATATTATATCTTGTATTAAAAATAACCGAGAATTCTTATCAAGGCCGGCCCTGGCCACCTGTCTTGGCACATCCTTATAAATGATAAAATAAGACTTATTTTTATTCTTATAAAAAAAAAATATGGCCTATTTTTAACTTTAAGAATAACAAAAAGGATCCATGTTTTGTTTATTTTTATTTTATATGAGGATCCAAAAATAGACAAAAATAAAAACTTTTTTTACTTTAATCAGGGCCTATAAAATATTAAGAATGACCCTTATTCTTTTTTTAATACAATGGAAAAATAAAACACAATTAATCTAATTCTCGCAAAACACAACGGTACTCAATTCCCTGCCTGTCCCGTCTGATGGGATCCTGAACTGTCAAAGGGGACTCTCAAATTATTTGGAGTCCTGGACAAATCCTGACTGCAACTGCTGCCAGATGATCCGCACACTGATTGCCCTCCCAACGTATGTGTTGGATTTGCACCTCCCAATCGCGTTGGAGCAAAAATAAAAAAGTTATTACAATCAGTCTTGTTAATAGGAGATGAAAGTAAGTTAATAACTTCTAAGACGTCTGCTTCTAAGATGACCCGACCATAACTATAATTCCAAGCGAGTGTGAGTAACGGCCCTGATTCTTGTATAACTTGCAATCAACCAACCTATTGCATTGCATGTGAGTTAAACCAATTAAAAATTTATATTTAAAAAGCGTATCCAAATTTCCTTACTTAACCATGACGGCTGCTTTTAATATGTTAAACCGAAGTTTGTTGACAAGACAAAGTTGAAAGAGACCCAATAAGAGCTTTGTTTGATTTTCAAAGATGGCTGTGCATAGTGCTTACTCAAGATAGCATTTATATTTTTATGTATGGGACCATTTAGAATGACGATTGCTTCATGTCTATATCTATAGGTGGTGGCCACTTGAATTGCGATTGCTTACCCAACTGGCCAACATTGTATGATTTTTTAAAAAATAAACTATATATTTTATATTAATCCTGATATTGACTTTAAAATTGAATAAAATTATATTCGTAATACTAAATGTCCCGGACTTCGTCCTTTAACAAGATTTCTACTACATATTGTTCGTCGTCTAGTCTTTACAAACTAATATGTTTTATAATCCTATTTATTACCAATTTCTAAATTTTAGAGCGTTGAAATAAGATAAAATTATATTTATTATACCTGAAAATAATACATATTAAAGATTATTTTTTATTAGGTTTAAATTATTTAGTTGTGATGTGATATAAACTAAATTTATTTCTCATATATTAAATATTATGAAAATTTTATTTATTTTTTGATTTAGAATACTACCGGTATTATTTTAAAAACTTTAAAATATAATAATGATAAAAATTAATTTAAAATTTTTAAATAAATATTAGGAGAAATTTCTAGCCTTTTGCTAATGAATTTAAGGATGTGGCGGTGAATTGAGTTCATATACTTGAAAATAGGAATGACAATGACCTAAGTCATCGGTCATTTCCGTTGCCAATATATATTTTAAAATTAAAAATATAAAATAACGTAATTTTTTTAATTGAATCTAGATTTGAGCAGTTTAGAAATAGACCTACCTGAAGATCGACTAACTCTTTTAAGGAGGTGCTTATTTGGAGGTAATGAAAAAAAATATGAATATGGAATGAAAACTCATGTTTGGTATTAACAGAGGTAACACTTTTATTCCCTTATTTTCTATAATACTCTATTACCAGAGGAATAAGATTGATTATTAGTTATACTCTATTATCATTTCTTACTATATTCAATTCCTATTCTTATTCTCATTAACCTTTATGATCAAAGCGTCTCCTAAATAAAATGATATTATTTTACTTAGAATAATTTAATCTTAAATCAATTTGAGCCTGAAATTTAAATTGTTCTATTGTTGTCTTGAATCCACAATAAATTTTACAGATCTATCGGATTGGTCTAGTCTTTTACATCTCTAGTTTCAGATCATGGATAAAGTCAAATATCACAGTTTCTTCTACCTATCTTATATACTGTCCTTTTCTTTTATTCCGTGTTGGAATAAAAACTTACTAATAAACGACCGATTAAAAATAACTAAATTTAAGTCTCAATTAAAAATTGTCATACCTACTTAGAAAATCAGGATTGGTAGGCTCTTACTAGCGGTGGCCGTGTCTCACTTTCCCTTGGGTCTTGGTCAACCCAACTCTTTGTTTTGTCAATCATTACAGCTCCCTTAGTCAAGCACCAATACTTGGACTCTTCTTATTCATGGATGAATACTTTCAGAAAAGACGAATAAGGTTCATGTGAATAACTAAAAGAGGTACTTGTCTATTTCCATTTCATTTATAATCAATTTTGGTATGTTAGTATTCTTACTCAACCATGTCATTGGGAAGAAAACTTAAACTTACAGCATATTGGCCATACGGTCAAAGTCTTCCCAAATATTCTTTATTTGATCGTGGAAGTACATTCTTCTTAATAATTGAGTTTAATATGATTACGATCATGACTTCACACCATCACGTTGATTGCAATTAATACAATAGATTCTTTCCGTAACTCAAATCTGTAATTTTTACGTCATAAATGTGTAACTTTATTAGTTAATTTAAGACTTATTATTTTAAATAATATTAATAATATATTTAATTTCAACATAGTTAAGTTTTTGTTAGTCTTTTTTAAAATTCTACTATTAGTTTGGCTTATATAAGATCATAATTGAGAAATCTAAATTTATCAAGTAGTGAAGAAGTTTTAAAAATAATTTACTTACATATTGATTAAATATGCAGTTTGTAATTTAAAGCTTCACAAAATATCAAAATAAAATATACTATTTTAACATTTTGACTCTACTTAACAATCAATTAATTGTATTAACTGTTAGTTGATATCAGATTAATATAGATAATTTGATCAACGTATAGCATTAATTGTTTATTTAAAGATGTTTGGTAAAATTAACTGTATATTATTAGTTTCTTATGTGTAAAGTTACTTACAAGTACATGAGTTAAAAATGATTTAAAATGACATAAGTAATAATATATCTTAGGATTTCTTTGAATATTCTCATCACAATTTAGATTTAGCAAAAGAACTCGACATCATCGTTTAAAACAAATTTGATATTAATTTAACTTCAAAAATTAAAATTAAAAAATAAACTTACTATCTTTATCTTTATTTCTTTGAGTAATTTGTAATAATTTTTTGATATAATAGTCTTTTAATTCCTTAATTTCTCAGTCATCGAAAGAAAACGTTCCTCACAAGAACATTTTCAAAATCAACGAACTGAGTTCAATCTATTGATTACCAAACATTATTATCAGTGATTTGACATAGTTAAACAACTAAAACCTTTCAATCCGTAAAAAAAAGGCTTATAAGCTATTATCAACCAAAGCCTTTGTTCATATTGCAATAAGGGCAGTTTTAAAAATAATAATGATAACTTATTTAAATATTTTATAAAACATTAAGGTGTCAATCACATTTTAACTAGTATATAAATACTTGATATATGTATTAATGATACATCACACATACAATAATTTTAAGGAAAATCACTCAATTCTTTACTAAACCTTTACCAATATTGAAAAATTTAATTAACTTTAAGATTTTTTATTTTTAAAAATAATTATTTCGATAAAAAAGACGTAATAAGTACAAATTTTAATACGTGAATCTCCTCTTTAACTTAAATGTTATCTTTTTTTAACGGAATAAACATTTTAAATTAATATGTTACATTTTAAATAAGTTTAATTAAAACATTAAAAAAGATTTAGAAATAAAA
>JAOTIZ010000201.1:4178223-4200351 GCA_027123425.1 Erythroxylum panamense
ATGATCAATAAATTGTACATTCAATTACTACTTTCATTTGAAGTTCTTTAATCATTAATCATGCATTTATCTACTTTATGTATTTGCCTCAAAGTAAAATCCATCGGAATTGTATCACTAAGCCGGATAAGCGGAATTTTAAAAATGCAAGTTCAGGAACTATCGATTTTTTATATACATTCATATTGGAACTGAGCTCTCAGAACCATGCAATTTATAACTTCAATCAAATACCTTACACTATAACCGAGCTCTCGGAGTCATACAGTCCGGTAACATAAATCTTGACGTAGTAATGCTAACTCTCTAATTGGCATGCCAACCTTATCACATTTCTCCAATTTCTATTTATTTTACTAGGGGCAAATCTAATTAAATTCTGTTAAAAATTCATAATAAAAGCTCATAATAGCCAATTCAAGCTATTCCATATTTGGCCAAAGTAAATGTTTTTTTCTTCCGTTATTAATTTTAATTTAATTCATACAACATTCAAGACATATTCATCTCACCAATTAGTCAAAAATAACATGTATATCAAGTTTCTCAATTCAAACATAGTGTATGCTAACGGGGGAAAGTAAAAATTATAAATCCAAAATTTCAATTAATCACATATACTACTTCATTTAACATCGAATTAAATATTTTTAACAACAATTTAATAAACCTCCACTTTTACTCAAGAACCCTAAATTTTGTAATATACAATTTTTAGGAAAAAGTAGAATTGCAAGAACACATACCAAATTAATGTCCAAATCTTCAAATTAAATTTCTATAAACTTCAATTTCATCATCAATTCCTTATTCTTCTCTCTCTTTTTCTCTCTCCAATTTATCTTCTTTATCTTCATAATATTGCATAACAAATTCAATTTCATAGATTTGATTCACTAATGCATGCAATCATACCAAAATTGTGCACTAAAAAAATTAAAATTCCATTAACTTACCTTATAAATTTTTAGGTACTATTCATTAAGAACACCCATATGTCTTTTCTTCATCTTTTTTTTTTGTTGATATGGTGAGTTTGGAAACCCTAAGTTGATGATTTAGTGTTTAATAGGTGATTTGAAGGTTAAAATTAAAGAAAATTGGCTTGAAAATGTAAGAAATGAAAAAAAAATGAAGAAGAAAGGAAGGATGGTGGTTCTTGGCATTCAATGAAGAAGAGAGTTTGGTGGCCAAGAAAAAGACAAAAATATCACGTGATCATTAAAAGTTTTTCAAAATTTTTAAGATTAACTTTATCTATTAATTTTTTTCAATAAAAAATACCTATAAGAAAAATATCAACCATAGTGACTTTAATTAATATTATTTATTTTCATTAATAATTTTGAGATTGACTTTCATTTTTAGGTCAAACTTTGACCACAATTCTTGATTAAACTCTCAAAACGAACTCATTTAAAGCTTTAATTTGATCCTTGAGCGTCCTTAAACAATATTATCCAATGTTAAATAAAATAAAATGTAGTTTAGATCATGAGTGTCACCATTCACCTTAGAATATACTATTCATAACCCAAAAAGTACTATTCATAAAATTGAAATTTTTGGAACGTTACAGAGATAAATCAAAGACAATTTACATAAATATAATCACATTTTATAAATTAAATCAAATCAATTCATATAAAATATTTTTATTTAGGTCAAAGTCAACAAAATGTTTTTTATATTTATTTTTCACAAAATTTTGTTTGCTTATTTTTTTTTTGGTGAGATATGAAAATGCTTACAAAAATTCGTTTTCTAACTTAAAATATGTCAAATTAAGCATCTATTTTAAAATGCTTATATATATATATATACACATATACATACACCTAAGAAATAACCTTTATACTTATTTAGGAGTTCAGATCTTTTGTTTAATTTTATGGTGTCTTATTCTATCCCATAAATTTCAGTCATTTATTTATATAAATTCTGTATAAATTCGACATAAATAAACGTAAAATTCGCATAAATAAATAACGTGAGGCATAATAAGACGTAATAATATTAAAGAGAATATCTTATCCTCTTATTTAAAGCCATTGTTCCCGATCTCGAAGAAGCCACCGTGCCCTCCACTTAGACCATTACATGAATCCCAAGTTTTCGGAAAGCACTCGCTCAAAACTTCAACTCCAGCAAATGTGATCGCTGCTTGTGAAATCTTTCAGGCGACGATCTTCGACCACGATAGCCAACCTCTCCCACCCCTCATTTTTTTCTTTCTCAAGAAGAACATAACCCTCTCTTCTCCTCTCTCCAAGCAGTATACCTTGGCAATCCTACGTTCCTTTCCCCGTGTAAAAATCTGAACCAAAACAGTTTTTGGGTATCAAGAAAAGGGTCTATTTTTTCTCAAGCCTGACATTGGATCCGTTGTTTACCGGGTCACAGAATAAGCCCATATGTTTCCCTTCCATAGGAGCTGCAGATGAGCATGTGAAGCCATGTTTCTGCACAGAAGAAGTTGAGAACCAAAATTCACAGACAACGAACTCACTTCGCACAAACCCACTCTGTTGGAATTATGCTTGGGCTTTCGTACGGAGAAATCTTGCTGTTGCTCGGAGCTACGGCTACGCTAATCGGTCGGTAACTTTTCACGTTTAATTTCCGCTAAATTGGAAGTGGAATTAATTTTACGATTTTCTAAGTTGGATTGTGATTAGGACCCAAGGATCTTCCGATTGTGGCGAGAACAGCTGGGAGGCTAGCTGGTAGAGCCATTGGTTACGTTCAACTGGCTCGTGGTCAGTTCGAGAACGTTATGCAACAAACTCAAGCTCGTCAGGTACATTTCTACGTCTTCTTTTTTAGTTTTTTTTCTCCTGCATTATTTTGGTCGAGTACTGTGTGCCTATCCTTTGTTTGTTTACGTTATAACACATGTGAGGCTTCAATTGTACATCAAGACATTGAAACATTTTGTGTACGCAATGCTTTTTGCTGTTAAATTATTTGGTTCAGTTTTTCTGGACATGAACTTTTATCATCAGGCAGCCTACAAAGTATATCAGTTTGAGATTCAGATTGTTGGGTTTTCTTCTTGTTATTCACCTACTCAAATATGCGCACTTTGTATCTTAGGTTCACAAGGAACTTCAAGATACAATGGCTCAACTTGAAGCTATTCGACATGAAATCCGAAGCATTTCTGTCTTGAATCCTGGTCCTGTGACTCGAAGGCTAGTGGATAATCTCCACAATACATCTCCTTCCAATGGCATTCTTCAGTATCTTGTTCTTGCAAATTGTTTCTAGAGGGTAGCTTCTTCCAGTTAGGACTTGCTAATCTTTGTCAAGACAGATGACAATGCACCTGAAACTCCAAATTCAGATACTGCACCCCAAGTTACTGCTTATGGAGTTTCTGCTGAGCAAGCAAACGCGCAGAGTGTTTTAACAACCACCATGTTCAAGGTTTTGGTTGAAAAAATTCTGGCTCTTGTACTTTCTTTTTTTCTTATTAATGTCTTTGTAGTATGCGGCCTGTTAGTGTTAAATTTCCCTTCGTTCAAGCTTTGTTGTAATCCTAGGGTTCAAGTTCAAAAGCCTCAGATACATCTATTATACACAGCCAAGCAACTGCATTTGCAAGGTTGTCTGAATCCTCGACCTTGAAGAATGCGTCATCACAGGTTGATCCAAATGCAGAAATACTGTTTGAAGATGCTAGTCTTGCTGATATTTTGCCTGTGTCTGCTGAAAGTGCCGGTTTATTACCGAAGCGCAAGGGTAATGCTCTTTTCTCCCTTTTTATGTAATTATGATCCTTTTTGTCTTCATTGTGTTCACTTTATAGAACACTTAAGTGGATATCCCTATATTACTCTAGTATTACCTATTCTAACATGGATTAAAAAGATTCACATAGTAGTGTGGTTGATGTTACCACATAAGAATTTGTAGTTCCTTGTTGTACTGTAGTTTTTCCTATCCACATGTATTTGGAGACATCAGCATGATGAACCTCCAGATTCGCTACATCCAGCTCTAGAAAGCTACCTACTATTAAAAAACATTAATTGGTTAATCCTTGTCTGATTGTACACTCTCTTCAAGCTTAAACTCATGTAGCCAATGTTCTGTTCCTCAAGTGGTGACAATAAACACTGACGTAACCTATAGATTTATTACTAAAGTAAGAAGTTGCAGAAGTTAGGTAGTGTTTTACCACAATTTTTTTGGTCCAGTACTTGCAACCCATAAATTTTCTTTTTATATTAATTCGATATCAACATG
The DNA here is from genome assembly GCA_027123425.1 of Erythroxylum panamense. Taxonomy (NCBI): domain Eukaryota; kingdom Viridiplantae; phylum Streptophyta; class Magnoliopsida; order Malpighiales; family Erythroxylaceae; genus Erythroxylum; species Erythroxylum panamense. The sequence continues at coordinate 4,182,475 of JAOTIZ010000201.1, forward strand.
GCTGATTTTGAGTTACTTATTGTTAGATTTTTCATTAAAATTTCTTTTTTCCTGTAAAATTCATTTTTTCTTTCTCGTTATAATTCCTGCAGAAGTAATGTAGATTTTACCTCTTGATTTACAATTGCACCTTCCAGGTTTTTCTATTTTCTTATTTTGTGCTTCCTTTAAGTACTGTCAAACTGTTGCTACATCATAAATATGTGTCTTTATTGAATCACTTTTTAAAATCTTGATTATTGCATGATAATTTGCGTTTTATTATTGATTATTGATGTTCTTGACATTTAGGTCAGTAATTCTTTTGTTGAACTAATTCATGAAAGTTTAACTTTTTGAATACATAATATTTTTATGCTAAGAGAAGTCTATGGTTCATCTGTCAGATGATGTGAAAGGATCCGATATAGTGTTAGAGGCTATCCTGGAGGCTGAGGTGGCTCAAAATGCGAAAGACTTTTTTGCACAAATCCCAGAATCAAATAAAATATGAATGAAGGTAATTTGTGGTCTATGTGGTAATTTGTGGTCTATGTTATTCACCATTTTCTTTGTGCATAAAAGGAGCATTTGCGTATGATATGTTGGAATATGCTTTAATACATTTTCTATGCTGAAGTGAAATTGAGAATGAAGCTTGAGATGATTTCGAGTTATTTTCAATAGAATGAGCAGTTACTTTTAATTTCAGCATTTTATTATAAGGCAGAGGGTTGCCTGTAGGACATGTGTTTCGGTGTGGAAATCTGCTCGAGACCAAGCATGGTCAACTAGATTTGATGTTTTGTAAGTTATCGGAAATTGTATCGGAGAGTTGATGGTGACAGTTTGGATGGTGTGTGTTTTCTCTTTATTACAGATTCCCCCAGTTTAACCCATTATTACCTCACAATGTGGTGTGTATCGAGAGCCAATGGGCTTCCATTTGATGGGTGCTAATGAAAGTTTCGTTAGTTCCTATAACTATTATGAACGTTATGCGATGATACAAAGAAACCCTTGGATGAGTTCCAGTGTCCTGTTTGCTGTGAAGAATAGGAGATGTACTTTCAGGTGAACTTCCATTGGACTCCATAAGATCATAGCTGTTTGTAACGGATGCTGAAGGAAGGCAGTGAAATAGGAGATGTACTTTCAGATGACCTTCCATTGGACTCTTTCCTTTTCACTTTGATTTAAGTTTCAATTTCCAATTACTTTTTACTTTAAAATGTATAAGAATTTTGTGGATCTATAAAGTGGATTCCCCAAAGAATTATCTTGTCATGATATATAATGTGTTGTAAAAGGAATAAACTGTTCCTGCAAAAGGTCGTGGAGTTAATTTAACAGCTTTATTATTACATCCAATCTGAATTCTCGCAATGAAGCAGAATTTAAAGAGACTGGATTCTCGCAATGAAGCAGAATTTAAAGAGGTCTGATAATACGCTGTCTTACTTTTACGGCTAATTTAACAGTCAATATATATATACACACTTATTTACTGTTCCTCCAAAAGGTCGAGGAGCTAAGTTATCGTTGTCGTTAAGAAGGTGAAATGGGACAGAATTATAATTTATAATGCCAATTAAAATAATAAATCAACTTTTGGTTATAAACCAATTTAATTATATTATTTGAGAAACAAAAGGTAAAAGTGAAAATTGAAAAGTCAAAACCATGTTTGAGCTTGTTTTTGTTCTCTCGCTTTGCTCTGTTCGGCAATTGTCACATATGGCAAAACAAAACCAGTCACTTTCACCAAGCAGCCCACAGTCTCAGTCACCGCGAACTTAATTAAGCCAAAATCCTAAAAAGGACACGAGTTCTCAGAAACTAAGCTTTTATTGAAGCAAACCTGTTATGTCTATCTGGAGCTTACATCTAACCAACATGTTTGTTCCGCCAAGTTTGGAGCTTTCACTCACAGGCGCATAATCCTGACAAAAGACGAAAATTTGAAAGTTACCCATTGAAACTCGTTTGTGGAAGATGCAGCTTTCCCTGCCAATTTTGCAATTTGACGACTTCCGAAGGAATTTTGACTACTAGGGTTTTGGTTCACCTGCTTGAGCTATAAATATCCGTCTGTTCTTGCTCTTGTTTATTGCCTGGGAATTGACTGTAGCAAGATGCATTAGCTCTCATCTCCATATATTCTCAACATACACAGTTGGCCGTCAGCGAACTAAGCGTAAAGAAGACATGGGTCGTTCTCGTGGGAACTTCCACTCTGCTGATGAAGACCCCACACAGAGGTTTGTTCCTCAATTTAGTTATTTGAGCTGTTTTAATGTTTAAACATGCTTCTTGTTTAATCGTTTTTGCTTATGTGCAGTTCTTTAAATGTTCACTGTTTTTTTTTCTATTCCATGAAATGGGAAATTGGAAAGGTTGTGACCTGTAGTTCAATTATGAAAGATTCGGAGATTGTGAGATGCATTGTAGGAATTGAAGTTTTCTTAACATGTATCCAACGAAAAAAAAAAAAAGGGGAGAGAACAAGCCTGTTAAACGCTTCTGTTATTTCAATGACCTTCCTTTTAAACAATCGGCATGTTTATATTTATTCTTTACCTCCGTATTCTTACTTTTTCAATTGAAACCGTTTTCCACATCTCATTTTTAATTGAAACTGTTTCTTTCAGTTCACTTCCATTAACTTCTTTTGGCAATTCAGGTCAAGAAGGAAGAAGACTGCTAGCAGCGGTGAAAATTTAGAGTCTTCATCTTCGGGTACTTTTTTCCGCTTCCGCAAAGATTGTGAGAAAGGATACTTCAATTGAGTATTTAACTTCAGAAAGTGTTGTATTCTATGAGGTTTAAATTTAAGATTATAGTTCTATCTTATCTAGGAGCCTCTGTTTAGGGTTCTGTTTAGTGCAGTCCATCAGAATATATAACTCTGATTGGTAAATTTAAATAAAGGCTTAAGAAAATTTTAATTGTGTAAAGATGAAGATAATCTTAGGTTTTCCATTCGAGGTTTACTATTTTCTGTTATCCAAATTTTCTTCTCTGTTGTCCCCTTAAATATTTCCTTTTCCTAATCAGGTCAAGGAACAAGTGATGGCAAGAGGGCTTTATACCATTGCAACTATTGCAACAAAGATATAACAGGAAAGATCCGCATCAAATGTGCTGTATGCCCTGATTTTGATCTATGCATAGAATGCTTCAGTGTTGGGGCTGAAGTGACCCCTCATAAATGCAATCACCTTTACAGGGTTATGGTTAGTCTCTTTTCTTGCTCCTAACTTGTTTAGTTCAGAACTTCTGCGTCTATAATGTATGGAAATTTGTTCTTCATTTTTGCAGGATAATTTATCCTTCCCTCTTATCTGCCCTGACTGGAATGCAGATGATGAGATACTACTCTTAGAGGTGATTTTATTTCTGTTTTTCTTAAAGATGGTTCATTCAATGGAAGTTTTTCTGTGAGAAGTATATAACGTATTTGTTTCCTCTGATTTATGTAACTTTGGTTCTAGGGCATTGAAATGTATGGCTTGGGAAACTGGGCGGAAGTTGCTGAGCATGTGGGGACAAAGAGCAAAGAGTTGTGCATTGAACACTATACAAATGTTTATTTGAATTCTCCAAACTTCCCTCTGCCAGTATGATATTGTGTCTTGTTCAGAAAGTAAAATTTTACCTTAAAATGTGTTCGAAACATTGGGTTGTTGATTTTTCTTTTCTGTAGGACTTGTCTCATGTTGTTGGAAAAAACAAAAATGAGCTTCTTGCCATGGCCAAAGGGCATGCAGAGGACAAAAAAGGTACATTATGACACTTATTATTCTCCATTTCTCTTTCTTGGTCTGGACTTTCAATTCTCCACTGACTGATTGGAATGCCTATAAACTTTCCCCACAATACAGTATTGGATTCAGTTCACTGTTACCTTGTATTAAACAAGAAATTGTTGACTTATGCAGCAAACCTGCAAATATCCTGATTTGGCTGCATTTTATGTTAATTGTTGTCTTAATTCTCTACTTCATGAATTTTCTTGTTAAAATTGTTCATGATTTGTAGGGTCTTCATCACTTGGGGAGCATGCAGTGAAGGAGGAATCTCCATTTTCTCCTTCAAGGATTAAGTATGGGTGTCATTGTTTCTTATATGTGCATTATTTACGTAGCTTATATACCTTCTTATGCTAGATTTATTTTCAATGGATACAGAGTTGAAGAAATGCATAAAGGTGGTCCCCCTAATCGTTTGCTATCTGCAGGTGTGTTGGCTAATCATTGCAAATAGCTGCAGACGTTTCATTCCAATTTATAATCTTGTTTATGAACTAGTTGTTCTGCCTAGGTTTATCTTTCCAGCTTTTGCTGCAGTTATGAAGACATTGGATGCATCGAGTTAAAGTTAATTTATGATGCACAATGTTATGATCTCGTTGAACAATATCTAGTACCTCTATTTGTGTAGTATAGCTAAAATGGAATGCACAATGGCATTTATGATGTTATGTGTAGGAGATGTCTGAAGATGTATCAATCACCTATGACATTGTGCTTCATTTGTAATGCTATAGACTGAACTGGATTTATCTTAGCCATTGTCATTTGTTCACTTGCATACTTCTAGCTTATAAGTCAAGTTTGTAATATATACAAGTCTGCATATATGATGTCAACTGCTTGTAGCAATTTCACTCTAGTTCTGATGAAAGCATTAATTTTGAGTCGATCATTTTTATTAACACAGCTGACACTCAGACCGAAAAGGATCCTAAAGGGGAAAAACCATTGTCTTCTGTAAATGAGGGCCCATCTCTAATTGGGTCGAGTGGTTATAACCCAAAAAGGCAGGAATTTGATCCTGAATATGACAATGATGCTGAGCAATTGCTGGCTGAGATGGAATTTAAAGATGCAGACACTGAAGAAGAGCGAGAGCTCAAATTGCGTGTGCTCCGAATCTATTCAAAGAGGTTTTTCCATAACTTAATAATGAATTTGCAGTAAAAATGAGAATTGATAAACCAATATTTTTGTGGAGAAATTAATAACTTGCTTTTGTATCTGCATAATGTTGCGTTATTGATATTTGCTTTTCATTTATGTTGATTGATTTTGACAGTTGACAGCTTTACTAAAAGGTTGATTGCATGTAAATCTAAACTATTTTGCTTATATGATTTGGCATTTGCAGGCTTGATGAGAGGCAGCGTAGGAAGAATTTCATATTAGAAAGAAATTTGCTTCATTCAAGTCCTTTTGAGAAGGACTTGTCTGCTGAAGAGAGGGAATTATGTCGGCGCTATGATGTCTTCATGCGATATCTTTCCAAAGAAGAGCATGAAGATCTTCTTCAGACTGTTATCACTGAGCGCCGAATGCTGAAAAGACTTCAGGAACTTAAGGTATATGATTCATCCCCGAGACTGCATCTATACTTACTGGTATATGATACTCTGCTTTGGAGTTATTAGGCCTTATAAAACCTCTTTGTTAACAGAAAGTAAATTTTGTGGCATACTGTCTTTGTTCTGCATTTGTCTATAAAAATAAGGTGTGACAGGCATAAAAAGGAAGTGGAAGTACTTCCACTATCGTGATGATCACTCATATGTGGCCTTATAAATCTAGAATTCATGTTCCACATGAAAATGTCTGACCGATTGTCATAACTGTGATAACACTGCAGGAAGCTCAAGCTGCAGGTTGTCGTTCATCAGCTGAGGCAGATAGATACCTGGACCATAAAAGGAAAAGAGAAACTGAAGAAAATTCCAGGAGAATAAAAGAAGGTGCTCAACCTGGTCCAAGCAATCAAGGAAATGCATTCTTGGCTTCAGAGTCTGCCGGCAGGGATTCAAACTCAAGACCTGGACAGGTCTCTTCAAGCAATGCTAATGATTTGGACATTACCCAATTTTCTCAGATACAATTACTGTCTGAAACTGTAAGTGGTAGATTCTTATTTTATAATTTATGTGTACATATGTGGCTGATTGTTTATTAGCTATAGATGTATTTTTCCTAGACTGCTGTTTGTATCGGCAATTAAAATGATTAATTACACTTCTCCAGTACATACATTGTTTAGATTCCTTAGTTGCAGTTTTATGCTTCACTTCATATATTTTTTTAGACCTGATTATTTCTATGTTGTGGCAGGAAAAACGCCTATGCTCTGAGATCAAGCTTTCTCCACCTCTCTATCTTAAAATGCAAGAGGTGATGACGAAAGAAATCTTCAGTGGCAACGTTGCGAAGAAATCTGATGCATATCCCTTATTCAAGATTGAACCCATAAAAGTTGATAGAGTTTATGACATGCTTGTGAAGAAGGGGATTGCTCCGCCATGAAACTGCTGCATCCTTGGTCTCAGTCAAACTGTAGAAGTTTTCTTCATTCTATTCATTTTGCTTCAGAGGAATGAACACTTGGCTTTACTTTAGCTTTACCTCACACATGAAGCATCAATCTTACCATCACAAAGACTTGCATTTATCGAGGAAAGAAATTAACCAGTTACAAATTTACAGAAGTGCATACTTGCTCTCTGTAGTCCAAGCCAGAACCAACTGTCTTTCAGTATTTGTCATTTCTTTTGGTACATTAGAAAGAATTTCTAATCTGATATAGGAAAATGCTTCATCTTCCATTGAATTGTAAACTATGGTGATTCCTGTTAGTATGAGTATGTTGTTTGTTTCTAGGTAGTGATCAAAATATTATGCAGCAAAATTATTACTTGCTGAGAAATATTTATTGATTTAGTTATAAATATTTATTGGTGATCTAAATATTCATTTTCAATTTAATTTTCCTTTTTGTCGAGATACTGATCAGCTGTAAATAGATTATATTGAGATATAAATAAGCTGTAAATAGATTAGATTGAATAAATTTGAAATCCCTTAAATTATGGGATTCTATTAGATAGCTTTAAGTAACCTTTGAAATTTACCTTCCCATTTTCTCTCTTGTAATGTTCCATATAATGATGTATACTTCCTATTCAGAATATATGAAAATTTGTTCCCACATGGTATTAGAGTCATGGGGTTTCTTTTTTATGGGATTTGTTCTTTAAGTGGCCGTCATTACTACATCGTCGAAACCTTATTTTTGGTTCTTTTCTTGTGTGTTCTAGCTGTCATCGCTGCAATCCTCCTTCTGTGATTCCTATTCGAGTAGCCTTAATTGTTGCAGTATCTTCTTCATCATGTCAACCTCTCAAAACTTCTGTCTCCACCAAATCTAACCCTCCAGAAGAATTCAGTGCCATTAAGAATATTGGAGATTTACAAAATATTCGAGCTTCCTATAGGTTTAATGGAAAGAGCTATCTCAAATGGTCTCAATTTGTCCGTACATACCTCAAGAACAAAGGGAGGCTTAGTCATCTTCTTGGAACAGGACTAACTAAGGATAACTCAAAGTTTGAAGCATGGGATAAGGACGATTCTATGATAACGTCCTGGCTATGGGATTCTATGGGTCACATAATTATTGTCACATGCATGTTTCTTGTCATTGCAAAGGAGATTTGAGACTACATTCATTGCACATACTGGAAGGCTCGTGATATTGCTCAAATATACGAGATCAAGGTCAAAACTACAGCTGCTAAACAAGGAAACAAATTTGTCAAAGAACATGCAAACTTGTTGCAGAATCTGTGGTAAGAACTTGATCATTATCGAGTTTTCGAGATGAAATGCCCTGGGGATTCTATCATCTTGAAGAACTTCATTGAAAAAGACCGTGTCTATGATTTTTGGTTGGATTGAATGCTAAATTTGATCAAGTCAAGATCCAAATCCTTGTAACAGAGGACACTCCATCTCTAGAAGAAACAATCTCATTGATTCAAGCAGAAGAAAGCCGAAGGAGTGTTATGCTTGAACCACAAACCATGGATGAGTCAGCCTGATCATCAAGACAAAGGAATAGTGATCTATATAAACATTCTAGTAGAGAAAACCACGGGAAGGAGAATAAGAACAACCTCTGGTGCACCCACTGCAAGAAACCAAGGCACACAAAGGAAATATGTTGGAAACTATATGGTAAACCACCAAGCTGAGAATGGGGAAATCGTGGGGGACAACAAGGTCCCAAGCACATATGATAGAAGAACCCAAGCTTGAGGAAATTCAGCAACAAGAGTATTAAATAGTGAAGAAACTGAGAAGCTATGAAGCTTATTGGGGACTATTGAAAAACCTTTTAAGACTTGTTCTTTGGCTAATTCAAGTAAACCTTTACTTCCTTTTTGCATGAATGCCTCAAAAAATTCCTATACCAATTCTTAGATGTTAGACTCGGGTGCTACAGACCATATGACACCCACATCTCAACTCTTTCACACATGTACCCCATGCTCAAGTAACAAAAAGATTGTAGTGGCCAATTACTCTCTAGTTACTATTGTAGGGTTTGGAGATATACACATCATACCCACCCTTTTTCTTTAAAAGTTTCTCCATATACCAAAACTGTTAGCTAGCCTTCTTTCTATTTAAAAACTTACCTATGATCTTAAATGTTATGCTACTTTTTTTTCTTTCTCATTGTGTTTTTTAGGATCCAGTCTTTGGGACGAGGATTGAACTTGCTAAAGAAAGGAGTGGTGTTTACCTACTTGAATTGCCTCAAAGAGTTAGGAGCAACCTGTCTTCGTCATTTCTTATTCCTTAAATAAAGATACCATTTGACTATATCATCTACGCCTAGGTCATCCATCTTTTAAAGTTTTAAAGATCATGTTTCCTCATTTGTTTCAAGGATTAGATATTTCTAAATTTCGTTGTGATGTTTGTGAATTTGTAAAACATACTCTAGCATCTTTTCCTGTTAGCAATAAAAGAAGCTCTCATCCTTTTCATTTGATTCATAGTAACATATGGGATCCCTCTTCTATACCTAATGTTTCTGGGGCTTATTGGTTTGTATCCTTAATTGATGATTACACTCAGGTTACATGACTCTTTCTTCCTAAACAAAAATCGAATGTTAACCTTTATTACACCTAATTTCCACTCAATGATTCAAAACCAATTTGGGGTTAAAATAAAAGGCTTTAGGATAGACAATGCCAGAGACTACTTTAACCGAACTTTGTCACCTTTGCTTCAATCACAGGGCATTATCTATGATTCATCATGTGTTAACACACCTCAACAGAACGGGATAGCAGAAAAAAAAATGGCACTTACTCAATACCACCTAAGCCTTACTCTTTTAAGGGAATGTCCCCAAATCCTATTAGGGAGAGGCGGTTCTTACGACCACGTACATGATAAATAGACTTTCATCATGTGCGTTAGACAACAAAAGTCCCATAGAAATTCTTAATAACTTCTACCCACACTTCAGAACCTCAAATGGCCTCACACTTAGGGTATTTGGATGCATTGCCTTTGTTCATGTCCATAACCAACATAGAGACAAACTAGATCCCTGAGCCATCAAATGTGTCTTCCTCGGTTACTCACCTACTCAAAAAGGATACAAGTGTTACAATCCGTCATCTAAGAAATTTTATATCTCTAAATGTAATAGCCGGTTTCCAAACCTACTGAGGGATTAAGTGTCAGATTTTACATCATATTAGAATGAATTCAGTGCATTTATAATATGATTTTTATGATTTCATTTACATGCATAATATGGGCATACACATATGAATTTTGATTTAGAAAATTTGCACTCAATTGACATGTTCCATGGTATGAGTTTCTAAATAATTGAGACATAATTGTGCATTTCTAATGTCTTGTATTTTGATTTACCAATAAAAAGAATTAATGGATTATAATTAGCAAATTGGAGTTATTTGTCACAATTGGAAGATTGATGGATTAAAATATATATTTAGACTAGGAAAAATTTCAAGTAGCAAGACAATTGACGTGAAAAATTAAGATGACAAAACCTATAAATTAAGTGACATATGACAGTAGAATTAAGTGACAAATGACCTAGAAACTAAGTGAAATTTGGCAACCTAAAGAGGACATGTAGCTGGCCTAGACACTTGACAAGTGTCCTTTCCACTCACACCACACAGCATACATATGGCAGAATCTTTTCATTTGTTGTTTCTGCTGTACCCTCTCCTCCTCCCTCTCACTATCGAAATGTACTTCCCTCTCACATCTCTGTGTTATGTCTAAATTCTGTTCAATTACCACATCAAAATCCATGCAAAAATCTTTCATAAAGATAGTTTTAGAAGCAGAACATTGTTGAATTTGTTGCCATCTTCTTATCTTTGCTAAAACCATCCTACTCCCACCTTGTTCTTAAGATGATCTTCCATGCATGTGAGGCAAAGCAGGCTTGATACATTGAGGTGGAATTTTAGCTAAACAAGTAAGTGAAATACTGATCTTTGTGGCATGTGATATGATGACTGCTTAGGGATAAATTCAATATAGTGTTGATGTTGAAGTTGTGCTGGAAAGTGATGAATAAAAAGGGGTATCTTCTGTTGTATTTTTGCATGCATGATAACATTGGTTTATGGGTTGTTATATGGATTATTTAAGTTAAGATTTCAAGTGTAATTGATGAATTCATGGTAAAGATAGGTGTTAATGAAGTGTTTTCAAATTTGGAAAAGTTAGGATTGCGTGTATGATGGTATAAAATGAATGGTAATGAAGCAAATGAGTAGATTTTTGTGGGATTTAATGTAACCAATATAGAAGCTAGACTAGCATGAAATGAAGTAGCTTTATAAGACATGAATTCTAGAGAAAATTCAAGTAGTAATGATGTCTTTAAGCATGCGAAATTCGTGGAGAATTGAGAAAGAATGATTATGCATGATTGTGGCCTTTAGTGCACGATCGTGCCCTGATTCTGTCACGATCGTGGAAAGGTCCCCCACAATCTTAGGCCTAGTTCTGAATTGATAATTTCTATTATGTGTACATGTTGAACTATTTGAGGAAAAGTCACTCTAAATTGGTGCAATTGGTCTTGATTAAGGCTTAGAATGAACCTAGATTGTTACTTGATTAATTGGTTAAAGAGCTTGATAAGTTTAGATTGTTAATTGATGTCATAACTTAAAGAATGTATTGTTTTGGTATCAATGTAACCAAATCTGGAAAATTGTGATGTGATAAAGGAATAAAGGTATTCTTATGAATACAAACATGATCGTAAGGATATGAGTAATGGTCAAGATATTTGTATGAGAATACATACCCTAAAAGTCAATTGAGCATGCATTGAAACATAACACATATACATGTGTGTGATTGTATATTCATATGATCAAACAAATTAGTGATTTGTAAACTATGTGTGTATTGTATGACGATAAACGCACAGGGTGATTATCAATACCCAGACATTGCTGGAACATCAAGGCAATAGCATTTCTGAAGCGTACTGTGAGTTAACTTAGATGTGTAAACTCGATTATATGTGCTTCTATATGAATCGAATGTTTAATCTGAAATGTGTGTACAATTGATTTATAAATGTCAAATTTAGATCCGAGGAACTTGATATAAGGCATGGGTATACTGAAATGAAAGCATGGCATATGAAAAGATGCATCTCATCACATTGCAATGCATGATCAGATAAAGAAGTTACGACCAGAAAGACCGAAGTGGGAAAAGAACTTTGAGCTTAAGATTGTGAAAAAGGGCCTTAAGCTCAGATGACACAGACTGGGTATCAGCAATAGATACGGGCCAGAAAGGATCTGGGTATCCACAACAAATATGGGACAGTAAATTGGGTTGATAGGCACTTGGTCACAATAAAACAAAAATGAAAATGGGAAACACATGTGCATTTGCATGTACATTCCTACATGTATCATATGATTAAATTGAAATGAATTATTGAATTGTTTTAAAGTAGTGTGATACAGTTGAAGTAAATGGAAGATGTATTGTCATATGCAATGCTAGCTTACATGATGTACTTGTTGAAGTATGATGAAATGTGATGTGGTATTCAGTACTGGATGGTATGACATACTTGTTGATTTGGGTTATAACTTGTTTGTGATCTGACTTGAGTGAATACATCGATGATGGTTCAAAATTGAAATATTTTTTTAGGTTCAAGGAGTTCTAGCTACTAAGGTTATATAGTAGAGGTCTAGTACTTACATTTTGGGGAAAAGAATGGCTTAAAGGTTTGATCAGTTGAATCTGAGGAGTCTAGATAGATTTCTTGTGTATTAGCATCTCATGTCATGTTATAATTTTGGTACTGAGAGTGAACTCTTAAAAAATGTTGTGTAATGTATATATATAGATTTTGAATTGTAATGTTACATGTGACTTTTATGTTTGTGAATGAAATGGAAAGAATTGAACACTTAGAATGTTTATGATATGTTTGATGCCTTTAATGAGTTAGTTTGATTGTCTTAATATACCATTCTCATAGAGTATGTTTTTGAATATCCTCTGGTATGTTTAGACATATGCTCTATAGAAGCGGTACGTTATACTAAAGATGTTACCTTCACAGAAAATGCACCTTTTTTCTCCAAGTCCTCTCTTTAGGGGGAGATTTCTATATGGAAGATAACACTTTGTGAGTCTTCGAACCACTTAAAACCCTTGACCTTCCTCTTGCTCCAGCTCGTATTGTTGAAATAACCGAGTCCTTTGAACTAATTACATTTGAGTTTCCCAATTCTACTACTAAACTCGTGTCATCACGTGTCCCAGCTAGTGTTACTTAGGTGTATTCAAGGAGGAAGGTCGTTTCAAAACTAACACAGGTCCAAGAATCCAACTCAGACTCTAAGAATCCGACTCAGACTCTAGAAATGAAATCATGGTAAAATCTGACTCACCTTGACACAGATAATTTGTTGAACCTATTATTGTTAGGAAAGGAATTAGAAAATGCACTAAGCGACCACTTTATCCATTATCTCTCTATGTTTCTCTTAAGCACCTGTCACCGGCCTACCAAAAATTCATTGTGAGTTTACATACCATTACTATCCCTAACACCGTTTATGAGGCATTGTCAAAAAAGGAATGGAGGGATGCTATGAGCGAGCAGATGAATGCATTGGAAAAGAATAGGTCATGGAGATTGTTAATAAACCGAAAGGGAAAAACATTGTTGACTGTAATTGGATTTTCACACCCAAATATAAGGTTGATGGATCTCTTGAGAGATATAAAGCTAGATTGGTGGCCAAAAGGTACACTCAAACTTATGAGATTGATTATTAAGAGACTTTTGTTCCAGTTGCAAAGATGAACACTATGAGAATTTTGTTATCATTGGCTATCCACTTTAATTGGTAGTTCTTACAATATGATGTTAAGAATGCATTTCTCCATGGAGACTTAGATGAAAAAATCTATATGAACATCCCACCAGGATTTTAGGGAGACACTAGTAACAAAGTTTGGAAACTGAGGAAGGCCCTTTTTGGGTTAAAACAATCTCCTAGAGTTTGGTTTGGGAGATTTGCGAAAGTCATGAAGGAGTCTGGGTATAAACAAAGCCAAAATGATCACACTCTTTTCATTAAACATTCAGCTGCAGGGGGAGTTACTACTCTTCTAGTCTATGTAGATGACATCATAGTGACTGGAAATGATGAGAAAGAGAAGCATGAATTGAAGCGAAGACTAATAAAAGAGTTTGAGATTAAAAAAACTTGGGAAACTAAAGTACTTTCTCAATTTTGAGGTGGCATATTCCACACAAGGGATTTTTATATCTCAACAAAAGTACATGACTTATTTATTGTTAGAAATAGGAAAGATTGGGTGTAAGCCAATCCCTATACCAATGGATCCAAACCATAAGTTGGGAGAAGCTAAAGAAGAACTAGTTGTTGATAAAAGGATGTATCAAAGACTGGTTAGTAGACTCATGTATCTTGCTCACACTCGGCTATACATAACATACTCGATAAGCGTGATCAGTTAATTCATGTATGATCCAAGAAAATCTCATCTTCAAGTTGTTTATAGGTGCTACATTATTTGCAAGACAATCCAGAAAAATGAATTTTGTTTAAGAAAAACAATGCTCTTGCTCTAGAAGCTTACACCAATGCTGACTATGCAGGTTCTATAGTGGATAGAATATCAACTACAAGGTATTGTATTTTTCTTGGAGGTAATTTGGTAACGTGGAGAAGTAAGAAGCATAATATGGTAGCAAGGTCATTTGCAGAATCAGAATTTAGGGCTATTGTTTAAGGATTGTGTGAACTACTCTGGCTGAAGATTATTCTAGATAATTTGATAGTCAAATGGGACGATCCTACAGAGCGTTGTTGTGACAATAAGTCAACCATCAATATTGCTCATAATCCTATAAAACACAATAGGAAAAAGCATATTAAGATTGATAGGCATTTCGTTAAAGAAAAATTAGAAGAAGGGTTAGTGTGTATGTCCTATGTTCCATAGAACATTAAGTACTTGATGTTCTAACGAAAGAGCTGAACAATTCAAGTTTTCATGATCTTGTATACAAGCTGGGAATGGAAGATACCTATTCCTTAGCTTGAGGTGGGATGTCGAGATAGTGATCAATTGTAAATATATTATACTGAGATATAGATAAGCTGTAAATATATTAGATAGAATAAATTTGAAATCCCGTAAATTAAAGGATTCCATTAGATAGCTTTAGATAATGTTTTTTATTTAATTTCCTATTTTTTCTCTTGTAATGTTATGTATAAAATTATGTATATTTCCTATTCAATATATCAAAATATATGAAAATTCTTTCCCACATTTTATTTCTAGAATTTAACTAAACAATGAAAGTATGCTTTACATGAGAGATAATGAACGTGGTGATAACAACATTTCATAACTATGTTACGTAAAAATGGGAAAGAAAACAATGTGGAAATTTTAATTCTAAAAATAGATGAAAAAGGTGTTAAAGAGTATATAATACATAAATTTACTTTTATTTTATATTAAAACCCTTACCATTTTAATGAATATTTAAATATATTTTAGCTTTAAATAAAATAACATTGTACATATATTCAAGAATATAAAATTTCATTATTATCATATAATTATGGTAAACATAAAATTTGGCCCCTGCATTCTTGACAAATGACACAGAGATTGCAGATAAGGTGAGTTAGCCATGAACATCAAATTTGCTTTTAGATTACAGTTTTATTTACCTCCCACAATACACCAATCTCACCAAACCAACTGGAAATTGTATTATTTCTTACACCTCTGAAGAAAACTTTTCAACTATAGAAGCCCAGTTATCCACACAGCAAGCCTATAAAAACAACAGCTTTTGATGGGAAAACTCTGGTGCATCTTGCGGTCAGTGTTGAAGAATTGAAGCATAAAGACAATCACATATATATGGAGCTCAAACCCAGACGAAAAAATGCTTAACAGCCTGTTTGGAACCAGGTGAATTGAATTTACCTGTTTGGAACAAGAAAACAAAGATGAATTGAACCTATATGTGTAATTGAAATCCAATGCTCCTTCTAAATTCAATTCAGTCAGCAACCCACGTGAATTTAATTACAAATGACTGCTACTCTTGTTTTAAACGTTGAAATTGGAGTCTTCCAATAATACCCACGCAATATTCTTCAACACAATAACCCTATCACGTTTTTGGATAAATCCCACAACCACTCTTCTCCCATCTGACTACCCACGCAATAATACCAACGCAACAGCAATAGTACTTATGCATTTTTAAGCTTCCAAATTATAATAGTTTTCTATTATCTTCATAGCTCGATCTAGCCTAATATCATTTGTAATCAATTTTTTCTTATATTTTAATAATGAACTTTTTTGACGATATTACTTATAATGAAATTGATATTTATAAGTTACTCTATGTAAGTGTTAATATTTATTATTTAATAAGATTATGTTTTAGTCAAGGGTAAAAATGTCATACGAAATAATTGAATTCATTTTGATTGTGTTCCAAACAGTGTAATTGAATTCAATTATAATATTATTGCGTTTGTTCCAAACAGTGTAAATTGAATTCAATTCAATCTCATTAATGTAATTGAATCTAATTCATTAATGAATTCAATTCGAAGATTCCAAACATACCGTAAATGTCTCCAAAATAGACCTTTTCAAGTTTTTCCAAATGGGCCTTCAAGATTTGTGGTGATGGGAGCTGCTTCTCTGAGTGTTTTGCTTCTACTGAGATCAACGGTGTGAATACCGTTCCGTTTCGACAGGACGTTCCGGCCGAAAACTGGAACGGAACGGTCACCATCGGTACCGACCAAAAATACCGATTGGTACCAATGGTTTCTGTGTGGTACTGGCCGGTACCGTAAAATTATAAAACCCTAGGGACCTATTAGCAAATTTGGAAAATTTTAACCTAAAATATCCTAACTCTTTGGTCTCATCCCCACCCACCGACTCTCCTCTCCTCTTTCGATTTTCATCTTCTACTCCTCTACATAGAAATTTTCCTCCTCTTCTCTCATCTCTCCACTGCACCTAGTCCTTGTCGTCGCCGCTGCCTCTGATCTTCTTCTCACCGTCGCCGTCGCTGGCCTCCGTGGATGCTCGCCTTGTTCTCCCTTCTCCACGTCATTCCTCCACGCAGATCCGAGTCACCCGACACCACCATCACCTTCTTCGCTCCTCGCCGCCGCACCACAACACGGTGTCACCGTAGGGAAGCCACCGGAGATGCAACTGAAGCCACCGGAGACGGATCGACATCTGACCCGTGACAAAACCCGAAGACCTGCCAAGACCCGATGTTGGTTTTATGAATTTTGTTTCTAATTTCAAAATTTTCATGCTTAATTAAATTTATTGTTGTGTTGGAACGTGAATTTCTAATGGATGTTGTTGGATGGATCGATGTTGGAGACTGATGTTGGTTTTTGTGTTGTTTGCTTCTTGCGTGATCTGATCTGGGTTTTCAAATTTTGATTGGAATTGGATCATGGATGATGCACGGTGTTGAGGGGAAGATTGGATTTTGTATGAAATTATTTGGTCCAACTTGGAGTTGGAAATATGAATTTGTGATCGGAAATTTTGAATATGGAATAAATGTCATTCACTCATTTGTGTTGTTTTAGTTTGCAATTTGGTCTGATTATATTAAGTTACAAATTATAAATTAAGGGCATAAATTATAACATGTTTACCTTGAAAGTTGATCAGAAAAAATTGAAATTTAAATGCACAAAATTAGAATATAATGAAAAATCTTTTTTAAATCAACAAATGTAGAAATTGAATTTACATTGATTCGGATCATTCGGTACTTTGGTTGGCAATACAAAAGAGCTATTGTTAAGAATTAAGATTCTTAGAATCAAATTGAAAATTTTGTAACTCTTAATTTGAAAATTATGATACTATAAATAACATACATGTAATTTTTGTATGCTTACATGATTTTTATCAAATTAAATATTGGTTTTATATTAAAATGAAATTGTTGATGATGATTAAAATGAAAGTTGTTAATGTATGTTTTGTGATTGTGGGAAATTAGAAATTGATAACAAAGAAAGTTGTAGATGTATGTTTTGTGATTGTGTGTAATTGGAAATTGATAAAAATCGAAATGGTTAATGTATGTTTTGTGATTGTGTGAAATTAAAAATGGTTAGAAATTGATAATAATGGAAATTGTTGATGTATGTTTGTGATAGTTAGAAATTGGAAATTATTAGAAATTGATAAAAATGGAAATTGTAGATGTATGTTTTGTAATTGTGGGGATTGAAAATTGTGGTGAATGGAATGAGATGGAAATGAAATTATAATTGTTTTGTAATTGTTAGGATTGGAAATTGTGGTAAATGGAATGAGATGGAAATGAAATTATGATTGTTTTGTAATTGTTAGGATTGGAAATTGTGGTAAATGGAATGAGATGGAAATGAAATTATGATTGTTTTGTAAT
>JAOTIZ010000201.1:4200451-4239142 GCA_027123425.1 Erythroxylum panamense
TGCAAATTTAATGCCGAAGCAAGTTTTCCATCGTGGTGAGAAATCCCTCCCTCGTGGGTTGCGCGTCCAGATGTCACATGGGATGTCAGACCCGTGATCCATCGGGGAGGGGTTCCAACATTGTTAGTTATTGTTGGAATGGAAATAGAATTATGATTGTTTTGTGCTTGTTGGAATTGAAAATTATTGGAATTGGTAATGAAACTATGATTGTTTTGTAATTGTTGGAAATGAAAATTGTTAATTATTGTTGGAATGGAAATAGAATTATGAATGTTTTGTGATTGTTGAAATTGGAAATGGTTAGAAATTGTTAGGAATAGAAAAACAATAATGAATGTTTTGTAATTGTTGGAATTGGTAATAGAATTATGATTGTTTTGTGATTATTGGGATTAAAAATTGTTAGTTATTGTTAGAATGGAAACAAAATTATGAATATTTTGTGATTGTTGGAATTGAAAATTGTTGGAAATTGTTAGGAATGGGAAAACAATAATGATTATTTTGTGATTGTTGAAATTGGTAATGAAACCATGATTGTTTTGTGATTATTGGAAATTGTTGAAATTCGTAATGGAATCATGAATCATGATTGTTTTGTGATTGTTAGAAATTGTTGGAATTGGTTATGAAATCATGATTGTTTTGTGATTGTTGAAAATTATTGAAATTGGTAATGAAATTATGAATGTTTTGTGATTGTTGGGATTGGAAATTGTTAGGAATGGAAAAACAATAATGAATGTTTTGTGATTATTGGAATTGGAAATTGTTAGAAATTGTTAGGAATGAAAATACAATAATGAATGTTTTGTGATTGTTGAAATTAGAAATTGTTAGGAATGAAAATACAATAATGAATGTTTTGTGATTGTTAAAATTGTAAATTGTTAGAAATAGAAATACAATATTGAATGTTTTGTGATTGTTGGAATTGGAAATTATTGGAAATTTTAGGAATAGAAAAACAATAATGAATGTTTTGTGATTGTAAAAATTAGAAATTGTTGGAAATGGAAGGAAATGGAAATGACATTATGGTTGTTTTGTAATTGTTGAAATTGCAAATTGTTGGAGTATGTTTTGTGTTACTTATTATATATGTTAAATGTTTTGAATTGTTAACTTTTGGCTTATACAGAATGAGTTATATTATATAAGATGGATATGGATATTATCATTGTGTACTGAAATTATGTGTTATTTATTTTTGTGTACAGATAAATGGAAGGAAGTTTAAATACTCCCGATCAACCTACTTCAGGAAGATATAGTGATCCAGCTTGGACTTACGCTGGTACAGTTTTCGGTCAAAAGAATCATACCATCTGCTTGTTTTGTAACAAGCATTTCAAAGGTAGAGGAATCATCCGATTGAAAAGGCATTTAGCTGGGGTTAAAATAGATGTGGAAATGTGTAAAAAAAGTAGGTCATGATGTAAAGTGGCAGATGAAAACATTACTTGATGAACACCAATTTGAGAAAGATTGAATTCTGAAATTGGTACTGAAAGTTCATTTTCTGGTTTTCGTGGTGATTATGGAGATGTTGAACGTGGAAGTGGTAGTGGTAGTGGTACTAGTAGTGTTCCATCTCAGGATCATGAAGAATCTGATGTGACGAAGAGAAGAAGGCAGGTGACTAGTTTCTTTGCACCACAAATAACTCTTGGAACCCAACCTTCAATTCGTAGTGCAATGCAATCAAGAGATGCGACTCGTAATATCAATATGGCAGTAGCTGGATGGTGGTATGATACATGTTCGTCATTCAATGCTTCTCAGTCTTATTATTATCAACCTATGATGGATACAATAGTCTCTTATGGTCCAGGATACAAAGGGCCATCGATTGATGACTTAAGAGGTAAACTTTTGAGTTGTGTTGTTTCTGAAATTAGAAATTATTTGGCTGAAAGAAGAGTGAGTTGGGGTACTTATGGTTGTTCAATTATGTGTGATGGTTGGACAAACAGGAGACAAGAGCCTATTATAATTTTTTTGGTTTATTCTTCAAATGGCTTTATGATTTTAAAATCTATTGATGCATCTGGCCTTATTAGAAATACTGAGACTTTGTTTGAGATATTTGATGAAGTTATGAATGAAGTAGGGCCAGAAAACATTGTTCATTTTATTACTGAAAATAATTATGCTTATAAAGCGACAGGAAAAAGGTTGCAGAATACCTATAATTTATTTTTCGGATTCCTTGTGTTGCACATTGCATTGACTTAATGTTGGAGAATGTATGAGATACTAGGTATTTTTTTTGTTATTGATGAGACTATGTAGAAGACTAAAAAGGTGACAAAATTCATTTATAAATGTGCATGGATTTTGAATTTGATGAGAAGGGAATTTACTAATGGTAGGAATTTGTGTCGCCCTACTGTGACAAGATTTGCAACAAATTTCTTATCACTCCAGTCTTTTGTTTCGATGAAGAAAGAGTTAAGGCAAATGTTTACAAGGGATAAGTGGGTTGCATCTCAGCATGATAGGTCTAATGCTCGAGTGGAGGTTTGTAGTATTATCCTAGAAGATAGAGAATTTTAGTCGCAATGTCAATTTATTATTAGAGAATTTTGGTCGCAATGTTAATTTGTTATCCGAGTTTGTGAGCCTTTGATGAGGGTACTGCGGTTGGCTGATAGTGAAGAAAAGTCAACAATGGGTTATATTTTTGATGCTATGGAAAAAGCGACGGAAGCAATGAAGGCCAATATGAAAAATATGCCTTCTTTATACACACCGTATCTCTCAATCATTAATGGGAGTAGGGAAAGACAACTTTCTTCTTCATTGTTTACAGCTGGAGCATTTTTGAATCCTAGTGTATATTTTGGATTGGATCTTATAAAGCAAGCTGAAGTTAATAGAGCAATGCTTTGCACAATTACAACAATTGTTCCTCATGACGCGATGCAAGATCTTTTAAGCTCACAAATAGAGCTTTACAAGTTATCTTATGGGGATTTTGGAATGCCGATTGCTATTCGACAAAGAGGAAAACCTTCTCCAAGTATTAGTTATTTCCTATTTCTTATTTGTTGAAAATTAATTATCACTTTATTTTATTTGTAACGCTACTTTTGTTAGCTTATAACTTGCAGTTTCTTGGTGAGATCAATTCAGAAATAATGTTCCAGAATTGAAAAGGTTTGCGATTTAGATTTTAAGTCAATATGTGAGTGCAACTGGGTGTGAACGAAACTAGTGCACATTTAAATTTATCCTCTTAAAGAAAAAGAATAGATTGGAGCATAAGAGGTTGAATGACTTAGTTTTTGTTCGTTACAATTTAAAGCTTAAAGAAAGGTATGTTATTTTCATTATTATCATTATTAATTTCGTTATAATTTCTTATAATTTTCTAATAATTAAATTTAATTATTTACTGGGAGTCTTAATAGCACAAGTAGTTCAACTGATCTAATTTCCATTGATAATATTGATGTTTTGGCAGATTGGGTTTCTAAAGAACTCAATTTGGTTAATGTGAATGATTTAGATTTGGAAGATAATCTTGGATGGGAAAGCATTGACATGTAATTTGGTGCATTAAATTTGAATGATAATGATGATGAAGCTCCTCTCAATGATGAGGATTTTGTACCACATGATCTCTGGGGTCAGTGCAGTTCTAGTGAATTTCTTCCCATTGACGATTGAATTCCAGGTTTTTTTTCCTCTTCTTTGAATTTTAATTATATTTGATGTTTATGTTAAATTCTATATATGTAATGTAACTGTAATGTTTTGTTTCAGGTTTAATTGCTACTTGATTGTTCCTTCATCATCAACTCTTTTTGTAATATTTATTGTTCTTTTTATCGGTTGTTTTGAATCTTTTGATGTAATATTATTTATTAAAATGATGAAATTGTATTATTGTAATATTTTAAATACTTTGTATTATTCTTAATTTTATAATTGTATGATGATGATTGTCTTTGTTTATATTAATTGTGGTTATTATTTATATGTAAAATATTTAAAAATTATTGTTATTTCATATTAATTGTCATTATTATTTATTATTAAGATTTTTGAAAACATGGTTGATGTAAACAGTAAACTAGTAAAGTGTACAGTACAACTGTATAATATACTACTATGGACTATTTTGCAATTTTTAAAAATTTTAGGGACTATTTCATAATTTTAAAAAATTTCCCGAAACGATACCCAGTACTGACCGGTACCGATACAGTTCCGTTCCAGAGCTCAATCCGGTATCGAATCCAATACGGTATTGATAACTTTGGCAAGGATGGGTGATCAAACTTTAGGTCCTGAAGGGGCATTGATGGAAGAATTATGGGAAAATATAAGGAGATAAGCCCTGTATACACTTACAGCAAGTACAGGTGCTCTGTTTACAGCCCATAGTCGAATTGATTAAGAACCCTGTATCAGCAGTCCTTCTCCTTGTTATCTTTGGGGGCAGTTTATACACAGTTTCTCAGGTGCTGTATGCCATGGTTGGTGTATCTGAGTTTACTTATGATTATGGATATTAGGATGGAAATCTTGAGCACTCAAAACTTCCAATGTCTAGCATTCAGTATCAACATTCCACTGTTGTTACTAGAATTGAATAAGCTGTGAATGCCAAACATTTCTCGCAGAAAACTTCTTTTGATCATAGGGATTGAGTTCGTGTTCCTTTCTGTATTGAAATTATTTCTATCGGGAAAGGAAATTACTGTGGCTTAAGAAAGCGTTAGTTCTTTCAGTTTGTTTATTATGATAAAGAAAAGCTAAGACTCTCTTCTTTGTCAAGACCCTCTGAAGCATTCGATAAATAAAAGATACAATTTGAGCTAGATTAGCAGAGAACTTTGGTAAGCTAGATTTCTGCATATTCTGAGTTTGGGAATGGTGAATTAGTTAGCTTAGCACATTATGCATCATAGACTAGCACATGTGCTTTATACTAGAGTCATATATTCCCTTGTGACTATCTTTACCAACATCACATTAACCTTTGAGCCAATATCCTCGGTCATTGTATGGCATAACCTGTTCGATTTCTTTAGTTCATAGAGTCAAGCCAACCCAGCCACAAGCATAATCTATGACTTCCTGCAATAAGTTTTGAAGCTCTGGATTCATAGTAATTGGGTTTAAAGCAGCTATAAGTTGCCTCAGCAGCAAGTTACAGATGTGACTGATAACTGGTAGGGAAAACTGTTGGCATACTGGAAGGAGAGAATTTCTCCAGGGCCAAGAGCCTCGCCATCATTGACAAGGCAGTCATCATATTCAACTCGGCGAAACACTGTTGGATTGATCAACCGGGCTGAACTAAACCATCCACAGCTAACGTGAATGTTAGACATACTACAACCAGAGACACATACATTCAGTATTTGAACATTGAATGATGGGATTCCATTAGGAAGTGGTGATGCTGAGCCTTGATATATTGCTATATCATCCCTTGAGCAAGTAGTGCCGATGCGATTTGCATCTCCATAATCTGTTTACAGGGCACAGAGTTACAGTTCATCAGTGTCAAAATCAGAGAATGAGACCCAAGAATTTTGCAGTTTCAGTCCCCTTGCATGATGGTGGCAATTAGAAGATCAATGAAGATTTGTGCGAGAATGAAGGTACCCAATGGCAAGTTCAGTGATCAGTATGTACCCATTGGCAAGTTCAGTGATCAGTGAACAAGAGCAACAAAAGGTGTATAGTCTTTCCTGATCGAAATGAGTTGCTTATTGATGCTTAAAAGAAGAGATGTTTTAGTTTACCTGTAGACTGCAGGAGCTTCCTAGCGGAGAGAGTGTTGTTTTCCTTGGAAAACGCTAGTCTTTTAATGGCGACCTCCTGGCTAACAACTACTGTTTCTCCATGAAATAACTCCAACACTGCATTTGTTACTGTAACTTAATTATTTCATTTTCCAAATACAAAAGCCAAAAACTTTAACCTTAAAACCATAGCCAAAATGAAGAAACTTCAATTAAACATAAGAAAAAGAATACTAGATAGTTTGCGTGCATGCATGGTCTTCTGGGAAATGAACTCTTTTTTCTTTTTTTTTTCTGTTTTTCGTAACAAAGCCTGCACAACCAACAATTCCCATTTCCGAACTTATTATACTTTGTGATCTAAACCTGAATTGATGTCATTGAACTTGGACAATTTAACTAATCAAAGCGACTTTTAAAATCCAGGGATCAAGGGCCTTAAACTGGAACCAACACTATCTGCTACAGACAACACATGGCAATGTCCTACTCATCCGTATCATGTAGACATGCATGGATCGAGTTTATCAGACGAAGTGTAAACTCATCTGAATTATATGATAATGTCGAATTTGACAGACTTCTCATTGCCAAGACCTGTTCGTTCCATCATCTTCCATTTTTTCTCTAACAACTTTCATTTCACAAGTAAACGTCATGAAAATAAGAACAAGCACAGGGACAGATGATACCTAGAAGAACTGTTAGTAGAGAACTGAATATGGTAACCAAAAGAAGCATCATTCCAGGTGTTCGGTCATCAAGACATCTCCAACCTCTAACCATCATCGACCCCCTTAGTATATATGCCTTGCAATGAACCAGAGAGAAACGTCAGACTAAATAAGCACTTGAAAGAGATACGGACATGCATACGTTTACCTTAAATGAACAAACTTAAAGAACATAAAGTGTGATACCATGAATGTACTGTTCCTACAACCTTGAAGAGAGACGAGTGTGAGATTAGATATACTTCAACAAGGACTAGGTAAAAAACAAAAGTCTGTGGTCAGTGTCCTGTGAAGTGTAAACACAGTCACACGCGCACATAAATATAGGTGGAGATCGAGGGGGGCCTTTGGCTCCTAAATGAGCGAGGGAAGTGACATTAATAACACGAGAGTCCAAAGACTAGAATCGGATGGTGATTAATATTTAGACCAGTTTCAACGTAGCTGCCGCAAACTTTTTCGATCTATGTTCCTATTTACTTGATATGCACGCTTGTGTTTTCTAAACGGAAAAAGTTTCAACTATTAGTACTATAATCATAATATTACTTTTCAAGAATGGTATATCATCTTTGTCTGCCCTAGTTTAGATCAGATATTGCGTATGTGATATGACTGAAAGAGAAAGCAGAAACACCAACACCAGTCGAAACACTACCTGACTCAAAGCAGTTGGCATTTATTAAAACTGTTTAAAGAGAGTAGTAATGAAACGCCTTCTTCCCTAGAAACATTTAGACTTTGTTTCAGGCAATAGCTACATAATTATGGCAGCTAATTTAAGACTCAAAGGAGTCAAATCCTGACAGAAAAGCTTAGTATCTGGAAAAGAGAAAAAGAAGGCGGTCAAGTTGTGATTATAAATAATGACCAGACCCTTTTGTGTTTGTTTATTATACAGAAACTAAGGGCCGCCATTAAAGCATCAGGAACCTGCTTTTCAAAGCGGCGTAATTTACTGTCTTTGCCTGGTCCTCTCTCTCTTTCTCTCTGTATCTGTCACTCATCTCCACACGCACCACTTAATCTCCTCCTTCCTCACCCCATAATATTAAATCATCTGCTACATTCAAGAATGTAGATATAGCAGTAGTTACTCATGCAGGG
The DNA here is from genome assembly GCA_027123425.1 of Erythroxylum panamense. NCBI lineage: Eukaryota > Viridiplantae > Streptophyta > Magnoliopsida > Malpighiales > Erythroxylaceae > Erythroxylum > Erythroxylum panamense. The sequence goes on from JAOTIZ010000201.1 coordinate 4,208,061, forward strand.
TTGCATGCAACTTCCTCCTCGTTAACTTCAACTAAGATTAAAAATTTTAAAAAAAAAATGCTTTTTCTTCAAATATCTTCACAGGGATCGTGTTTGAATATTCCCATATCATTGGTCACTTCGCTTTGCATGCAGCTCTGCGTGCATTCATTTAGTTGCATGTTCATATGACCTCGTTGTCCCTTTCTTACAGGACACTAACAAATCACAGAGATGGAGATTTTCACGTTTCTTGTGAAAGATAAACGTCTGTATGTAATAATGACAGTTAAAGAGTTAATAAGGGCCATTGAAGTGTTTCGATTTACATTAAGAATAATTATAACTTTTAATATTCTTCGTGCACTTTTTAAAACCATTCTTATTCTTTTGAGGCCAGGCAAAGAATCTACTTGCGAGCGGGGATTAGTTTGATTATGGATAACTTAAAAAAATCTTCTCATAATTAGGACCCTCGCGTGATACTAATCTATACCTAAAATTGTTAAAAAAATGATTATGAGTCTTGAAAGAATTGGTAAGGTTATTCTTTTATGATTAGAAGATCACGGAGGAAGGTTACATACAATCGATGGCTCTCTCCCGACTTTTGTAACTCAAATAGCTAACTTTGTGCAAACCATAAAAAGAATAATAATTCTTTTGCCAAAAGATGAAATTATGTGGTGGAAAAAGTTGCTAGAAAGGTACATGTTAAGGAAGAAAAAGGTTTAGATACCCTTTTTTAGCCATCAAAGTATCTTGATTTCAGGAATTTAGCCTTCAAACCATGTTTAAGTGTTAGATTTAGCCTTTCTTTTATTGAAATTTAGCCACTGATTATGTTCCTAAGTTGTCTTCTTTTTGTTAGTCCAATTTTAAACCTCAACTTTATTTTACTTTTTAATTGTGTGCCCTCTCCATATCTGTAGTAGATAATAGATATGTAACTCATGCCTTTATCTATGCATTGAAGAACTTTAGATTAGGAGATTCCTTAATTTGAAAGGTTTCAAGAGCGAGCTGGTGGAGAGAAAAAAGGGTTCCTTCTCCATATAAATTCGCATTTTCATGATGATCTTGTGTGTATTGGATATTCAATCCAAGGCCTGGAATTGAATTGAGAAGTTTATGCGTTTTTGTATGATATTGTGACTGCAATTTGATGTTTTATTAGTTATTTGTACGAAGTACAAATTTAACTAAGAATCTAAAAGTAAATTGATAGGAACTGGGGAGAGAAGAATTCTGTTACTCAGCTTTTTATAAATTAAAAAGATGAAAATTTAATATAAAAACAAAACTTGTTCCCACCAGCCAAGCTGAGGGTTGAAGCAGGAGCTGACATATGAAGGAATGGCTATTCTTACAAGGGCCTAGAAAAAGAAGATATCAAATACATAGTTAACAATGCATATCAGCCATTGTTATACCATTCATCCACATAGAGATCATCAATATGATGCTTGAAGTTTGAAGACTCTCACTTAAGCTGCTTTAAATCCGACGAGAAAAAGGATTCCAAGCATACCGTGATCGTGAACACTCCCTCTCTTAACTGGTTTTCTTCCAATCAATGGTGGCCTGCATAAATTATAATCTTCATTTCACCTCAGACAGACGACTGGATCGTAATTGCAGACATACAAGTCTTTCAACAGAACACAAACATGTTCTTTTCAGAAATGATCATCCTTCTGGCAGAAGTGCTACAAGTCTTTCAACAGTCTTTCAACAGAACACAAACATGTTCTTTTCAGAAGTGATCATCCTTCTGGCAGAACTGCTTCCAACAATTCTCTCCAGCTAAGACAGCCAAGATAGGAATTACAGCGCATCCACGTAAACAACACATACCCAGGACGGGGTAAAATATTACAAATATCTGGTACATCCCTAGGGAGCTAACCAAACAATATGATCATTGCAGACCAAATCAACAGAAGAGTTTTAAGCTATTACCCGAAGCTGATCAAATCGAGAAAAAAGAACTGTGCAGTCAGTGTCATGTGCCCCATCAAGCATGTTAAGCACCTGCAACAAAGAAAGAGAAGTGTACAGATAAATTAAGAAGAATCCATCACTAGGTCAGAAGACCAATGATGGTCAATGTAACCTATTACAGGAAGAATGCTCACTTCGGGATAGAACTCCTTCCTTTCAGGGAGAGAATAGATGATCAAATTTCGAATACCACGAATCTTTTCACAAAGAATTGATAAACAAACGTGTTACAACTTCAGTCACAAATAAGGTAAATGTTCAGACTTAAAAAGACACCACGCAGAAAATTACAAGCTTTCTAGATATATGGCAGGAGTAACAGCAGTTCCAAAGTACCTTATATCGGTGGTAAAAATGAGCTCTCTCAGTGTAAAGCATGATTTTCCTTTTTCCTTCAAAAAACCAAACTCGTGAACGAGATATATCACTTGGTTTGGTGTATCTGAAAAGAAAGAGAGTGGCAATTCAAAATTCCAAAAGAGTGAATATAACATTTGAAGACAAGCATACCCTAAAATAGAAAAAACAAGGGAGAACAATACATGGAAACTAAATGATGATTAAAGGGTAGAAAGATGGTTTCCTACTCTGAAAGAAGGCAGAAGGATGCATTCTGTGACTTCAAGAAGTTGCGAACCCTCACATATTCGAAGTAAGAACTAATGAATAGCATAGTTCCCCCCTGAAACAAAATGTTAAATCATGGCATACAAACACATTAGGGTTAATTTAATGGTTTCCAACACTGAGCATGTACCTGGCTAGCATCCTTTATCTTTGGAAACACCTGTACCCATAAAAGAGAGAGTATCTTGTCATGAACCACATAATGGTTTGAATTTTCTCCCCAATCCTTACATTTTCCTAATATTAAACCCCCAAAGAAAATTATATGAAGAGCTTCCAATATATGAAGGACAGGATGTTTAAATAGCCAGTTAAAAAGGAAGCTGAACAACAAGTCTGGCTTTTGAAAAGGTTAAGAAAGCTGAAATCTTCTTTTTATGGCCTTAACCAGAATGAGGAAAGTGTGATAACATTTTTCTGTCGAACTGTAAATTTTGTAACAACCTTCTTAGTAAAATATTCAAGTCGAGCATCATCAGCATCGATCACCGAGCTTGCATCAAGTCGCTCATAAATCTGTGGCAAGTCAATATTCACAAAAGATTAAAACTTACATACGTAAAATTACTGGCTTCATGCATTGGTCATATTACTAGCCAAAGTAAGAAATCAGGCAACTGAAACCAAAATATTGTAGAATATCTCTTAATGAACTGAGAAGCTACAGGGTAATGCTCTATAAAAGATGTGTTTGATCATTGGAAATGTATGCATATAGCAAGACATGATACACACGGATGCACCCATGATGCAAGGCATGCATTGGTGATCTTTTTTCTGATACATCTATCTTGTCCAATTATTGAAATCCAGAAAGTAATTATATCTGTAAACATTTTCCTGGCTGAAAAAAGGGGACTCATACTTCAATCTCACTAATGTTATCGTCCAATGCCCAGGTTTAGAATTAAGAGAGAGGATACATGTAGCCAATGCCAAGGTTTAAAATTATAAACTAGTTTCAGTTTAGTTTCCCATAATGAATTTGGGTTTGACAATTAATGCCCCTAGGAAATTATTTGTCAAAAAGTCTAAAAAGTGAATGAATAACCAATGACATACTGTAGATTAAACAAGCAAACTGAACATACCTGTCGCACTTGAAGTAAAACTTTGGGAAGCATGCCTTTATACTCACACGTCAACTTTACCTATTAATATCATCGAAAAAATTGTTTTAGCTAACCCTTTGACTTTGTTAGACATTTGAACCAAGTAATGAGGATGTTGTTTATTCATTAGAATATGGATGAAATATTGTGCATATTCATTCAACATGTACAAAACATTGGCTTAAGCCATATGCAATCAGCACAAGAAGAGCCAGATCCATTCTGATTCACATATTTATAGTTCGAAGATCTGATAGAAAATAGTTCGACTGGTGTCACAAGAATAACACTTTAGGCATACTCTTCAGAAATGAAGTGTGCAATGGTGAAAATTTTCAGAACACCACAAAAGAGTTGACTGGAGTAAGCTACTGAGGATATGTATGGTTTTCACTTGATGCAACTAAATACACTGCTGAATCAGATATATAAGGTACACTTGATTATACTAAAGATAGTAGTGAACATGAATTCTAACCCATCCATGAGTTGGACTAAATTTTAGCCCAAGTAATATGTGAAACACAGGGAGAGACACATGATTTAAGAGCAGACGTGAATGCATTAAAAGACAACAATCTTTGTAAGCTAAGCCACTCGTATGATACTGGCAGGAATTCAGCTATTATATAGTCCCTCATTGCCCTTAAATAACAACTTCTAGCTCTATCTCCTATGGTCCAGATGTATGCAGCTGGAAGATTTAGCAAATGGAGTAAACAAAAAACGTACCTTTCCTTGGTAGTTAGCACATTGATGATTGAACAGAGCATTAATGTCTGAAACAAAAAAGAAACTTGATTATAATTGGTCTCAATGCGGATACTAGTAAAAGTACCAGTTGCCCTGCCTTAGTAACTTTTTAATAACGCAAACATGCAGAAGTAGCAAGAAATAGAAATAAATGCAGCATTCTCAGAAAGGCAAGAGAAACATAGATGTTGTGATGTACATGCACAAAAATGGAGGTGTAAAACCAAGGAAAAACTTAATCTCTATAATTTGTCAATTGCTCTGAACTAATGCCATAGTTTTACATGTAAGGCTTCTGGAAAATGCCTTGGGACTTCCTGAAAGAGAAAAAGAAGAGGATAGAATTACCTGGATTAACATAATAACCCAGAAGTATAGTTTGCCGATAAAATTTTGCATGCCCTTCCAAATACCTAAACAAGAAAAGCATGCATCACTGAATTAATAGTTTAAAGAAGCTACAAAGAAAAATATGACAACTATAACTTCTGTAAAGGATTCTGTACAACGATGAACCTTAAAATCTAAAGCATCACATTGATAATCATGATATCGATCAGGATAAATAGTAGACATACCACTTCCTAATGCGCATGATGTCAGTCCCGTGCTGCTTAGAAGGTATGCGGTTCAATTTCTCAACAACAGAAGTTAGAAAGGCCCAATTCTAGGTAGGTGCACATTGTGTGAGAAAAACAGGATACAACAACATATTTCGAAATCAAGATGAATATAACAACCAAATCACCAGATTCACGATTTACCTGCATTGCTATGATATCTGCATGATCAATGATTAGAACCTGCTCATCCAATGAAAAGTACTCAATCTATTAGTTATAAATTAACAGAAACAGAAAATCAAAAAAATGACAAGCATCAAAAGGAATACTCCTAAAGGCAAACTAGTGCAAAGAAACTACCTCTATAGAAGAAAGATAGTCAACATCAATTTCCTTATTGATCTCAGCTTTGGCAATTTTCTGACAAAAATAAAGTTCTGTTAACTGCAGTAGAAAGTTGCACAGCTTTTTTATTATTTTATGTGTCTCAAGCTGGAAAATTACATTAAAGAAAACAAAATGCTTAAGCATGAACCCGAATGTCAAAACAACAAAATCTATGCCACTTTCTACTATTCCAATAGCATGCAAGCAGTAATTAAATCATAAATTTAAGTTAGAATTAACTTCTACCAAATTGCAGATGAAAAGCACTCCAGATTTCAAATATTATCTACAGTTTAATTCCAATTTCATAAAGTTTATTTACAGAAAGCATGAATGCGACCAACACAGATGAGAAGTTCTAGGCATTAGTTACATCTTCAGAAAAGATCAAGCCAAATCACCCCTGTGAAGAAATAATGTCCACAAGATATGAAATATCTACAACCCAACAGATGCCAAGAGAGTCATGTGGAACTAAATACATTACGCTACACAAATTTTCATGGTAAGGGTAGCAGCTTACGTCATGTAATTTGAGAGGTGAAGCAATAATGATGTCTGAGGAATAAAAATCACTATATAACTTTATGCTCTTCCTGAAATAAAAATCAAAAGAGAAAAAAAAAAGACATTATTAAAGAAAATGAACCAAATATGATAAGAATCCATAGAACCTTTCTCAAAATGTGTGTATGTGTGTGTGTGTCTATAAATATACTCATATGAAAAATCAACTGTATAGTTCGTCACAAGATGCCACCCTTCAATAAAAATGTGATTTACCTTGTAAACTTGATTCCCAGCATAAAGTTGTCATCAGTATTTTTCCCAACAAAAAGAGCTTGATAATCAGCTGGCTTCGAAGACTTGTTTCCCATATTTTCTTCATCATCTTGAACTCCAAACTCATCAACAAAACGGTCAATGTGATCCACATTAACCTGGATAATAAATACAAGCTTAGCATATGATCAATAGATCAAAATAGAAATTCGAACAAATCAGCATTAATAACATTTGAAAAAAAAAGACACCTGATTAATAAGCTGGGCCAAGAATGAAGTACAGTGCAGAGATTCGAATCTCATCACGAGCAAATAAAATAGAAAAATGTTTAGGTGACAATCAGAACATGAAGATGAATGATGATGAGTTCCACTGTGTACCCCACACCTTGAACCCTAGAAACAACCCTGATCCCTCTATTTATGGCCCACCAAAATTTAGGATGGAGAATCTAGACTCCTAAGGAAGATAAACATAGAGAACCAGTGCTTGTTCAATGAATCAGAAGACTGTAAATCCTATACACATCCATCAAATCAATGCAAATTGAGCACAACAGATTTCAAATAGAATTTTTCGAAATTCCTCAAACAGGGACAAGATATAGTCATACTTAATATTAGTTATTGCCTGAATTGCACTCAAGATACACTTGCAAATATGGAAGCAAAGAAGTATACCTTGTAAGCTTGAGGAGTCAATTCTATGAGCCGCTTAACAATTCGAAGTGCAATGTGTCTCATTGGTAATAGGATAAGCACCTGAGACCATAAAATTCTACCACGTAAACAGAGAGATACCATGACTTGAGAAAGCATAGCAGTACAAAACAAAATCAGAGGTTGAAATTCAAAGCATTAACTTCTAAAGGAACATATCTCAAAGTCAACCAGGTAAATGCATATAGTTTCTAATCCTTTTAAACAAAGAATTGAAAATCTGGCAATGGAAACACATTCAGTTTAATCTCACAATAAGGAAACTTAACAAACTCATTAATTTAACAAAGTACGGATACATCCTCAACAAATAAACACGGTCACAAAAATGCCAGCTCAGTTACCATAAGAGTTTAATTTAGATTTGGACCACATGAAAACAGAAAGCAGCAAGTGAAGAGAAGATGATCTTAAATATATGACATGACTCTTCAACAGGAGTATCTTTGGACAAATTCAGTGCTATGATCAAGTGTACTCAGCAGTAGTAAGCAGATACATAGAAACAAGAGACTACCTTTGAACGTGTAAAACCATGATCAAGGAAATTATCATCAGCAATAAATTCATCTTTGGAACGCTCCTTATGCTTGACCACTTTGGAATCATTCTTTTTTACAAGATCTCTAGTTCTGAAAATATGATTCAGCTGCATGATATTTTGTATTTATTCAGTATAAGACACCACAATTATAGGACAAGAACTATCTCAGGAACAAGAGCAATGACACGCACTGAATGCATTAGGTAAGCATCCATGAAACTCGAGTCTTCTTCCAAGCCTTTGTGATAAAACGGCTTCTTGTTAGAGTGCAGTATATCTCTATAACTGCTGCCTATTAAAACAGGATTCCATATTATCAACAAAATAAAAATTGAAAGAAACCTAATTAACATACATATGTTATAAATTCTCCAATTGTGATGCAAAGATGAAAAGAAAAGGGCAAATGCTTCAGAATTAGTTAAAGGATTTCAGGAAGCGAACAGAGATGATGTCGCAACCACATTAGCAAAATATCAAATTTTGAGGTCATCCTCATACGAATCAAGCAAGTTTGGCCACCAATACCAGGCAAGGAACTTGTTGCTCCCCCACCAGCGTCACATAAATATTTTCTTCTTCATCACCAATGTGAAAGAAGAGATGTTCTCAATCAAATATTCTTCTATTAACACAGCATCCATATGGACAAGCAAAGAATTTAAACACAAAAAAATAACTTCATCTCTGCCTTTCAAGTACATTAGAGTACAAAACTTTTAGGCATATGTTGTCAAATCATTGGTCTGAAGCAGATTCCTTTAATTGTAGTATACAGGTTTCTTCAGTCAGATTCTAAAGAAGACAATATTAGGTACTGTCTTTATAACAAATGAATGAACAGAACTGAATAACAGTATGTGTATATGGATATGAGGCTTACAAAGCGAGAAGAAGTATCTCTGCTTAGATGAATGAAAATTTTTTCCTCCTGCCATCTTGTAAATATCTAGCCAGTAATTGTATAAACTTTGCTTGAGACAATAACCAGGATCCATGTGAGATTTCTGCACAAGTGATAACATTTTTATTCAATTATAAAATCAAAACTAAAAAGTACAGCTTAAATAGAACCAGTTCCGACATGGTGGTAGAATGAGACGTTTAATCAGCTTCCAACCTAGGGTAAGGCCCTAAGTTACACCACATGCATCTTCCATTTTAATGTAAGAGCTTTCCAGGAACAACCTGAAAATAACAATGTTTTTAACCCACTTACAGGCTACAGTTTGGAGGTACCACCCTGCCCCCCTGCAAGATCCCGGACCAGATAATCTCTTCATTGATGAGAAGAAAATACTAAAACCTTAATTTTGTTTTTTGGTATCAATTAAAGTGTTTGATGAACATTGACAGTGTTTGAAAAGGAAACAAGAGGCTATGACACAAAAGTAAAGCTTTGTCTCCCAGTAGAACATGATTACAAATTTGTGCAGAATCTTGTTTTGCCCCATTCCAAATTCTGAATCACTACCACCACTCTTCAAGAGCCAATTACAAATAAAAAAGGAAAACCATTGTTACTGAATAGATAAGTGAAAAAAAGAAGGCACCTCTAGGAAGCAATCGCCACTCCCTGTCCATTTGTAATTAGGCATATCAAAAGCAGGTATTTCCCAGCTATATTTCTGTTTTTTGTTTGACAAATTATTTGCTTCTTCTTCTGATAACTTGTAATCCAAGTGGATATGGAAAGGACTGCACATAGAGCACTACAGTAAAATATGAGAACTTATGGAACACAAGAACATAAGTTATCAAAGATGAGTTTCAGTCAGAAATTAAAAATACATCACATGTAATATAAGCAGAATAAATTCAATGCCAAGCAGGCAATTTTCAACATCGGACAATCTATGCAATTGGCAAAGCAGAAAGGAACTTGTTACAAGCTTTCATGTTTTAGTGTGAGCAACATAATCCAATCCAAATTGCCAAATAGGGATCCTAGCAATGTTTACTTCATGATGAATTGATCAACTCACAACCAAAGTCTATAACAATGAGTAAATTTTGTCTCTTTTTACCATCTTAACATGCTTTCACCACCATCTTAATCTCCATAAATTTGTCTCTTTTACTATCTTAAAATATATTCTACCTTCTGAATCTCCATAACTGTGAGGTTTCTAGGACGTTTAATTTTTCCCTTTTCCATTTTCACTCGTATGTAAACTCTTTCTTAAGAGTTAAGATACATCTGAATCTTGCATTCACACAAGATGATATCTATCTGAAAGTAAGAATTGGAAGACAATGGGTAATAAACCACAAAAACAATAAAACCAATGTACAGCACCTTCTCGATATTCCTGTATCCAAAGCAGCTTGCGTATCAACTGCCTTATTGCACTCTTGTTCTATGTCAGATGCCTCTGTATCATTTTCCGATTCAGAATTCTCATCACCAATGTTTTTATTGTCAGGCTCTTTCATGTTGCTTTCTATATCATCACTTCTAAGGGAATCATTATCAGTTCCTGCAAGCAGAAAAGAAGTTGCAAAATACAGCAAAAGATTACAGCTAAAAATGTTATGTGGAACTTTATTATGTAATAATTCATCATTGTTTTCTTGAGAGTCTACCAACTGAGTCTTCCTTTCATTTTTTTCAAATCCTGAATCCAAAAGAAACTGTTCTCCAATCATAGAGCAAGCAGGTGAACAGAATCATTTAATTCATTCACAGGACATTCCTTCACCTAGAGGAACTAAAAAATATGGGTTTGTTGCTCAATTAATTTTCAGTTAAACAATGGGAAAATACAGACATGCAACCCCCTTTCCCAATACTATAATTTCAAAAAGATACAGTATTAAAACTCTTCTGCATATCTGTTTGGGAGTGTTAATCCCATCCAGGGAAAGATCATTAAAGATCAAACTTTTGGAACTGACAACACAAAGATTAGGGAAAGAATGGAAGTTAAATGATTGTTTTCAAAGAAGGGAATGTCTTACAAAGTGAGAAGTAACATGTACCATGTTGCACCACTGTGATCTTTTGGTAGACATTTAGGGCATTAAATGATTCTTGAACAAAATTGAGTGCATTGACAATTCTTCCTCCAATATGAGGATGGGAAAACAAAAAATAGACATATACTAAAGATTGCGATATCTATATTAAAAAATGAAAGCAACAGTAACATTGTCAAAATTGTCAGAAAAAAAGTTAGCATGGTCAAAAGAAGATAAAGATAGGACATCAAGCCTGAAAATAGAAACTGAAACTTATAGGTTTTCACAAATAAATTGTATCAAATACAAGAACATTTTTTACCTTCTTCAGTACCTCCATTCTCTGAAGCACTAAGAGATTCTAAATCATCTTCATCATCTTCTGAGCTACTTTTTCCTCCTTCCTCTCTCTGTCTATATTAGAAAAAAAGACATGTCAATTGCCAATACATGTCAGATCTCACGTACAAACTTCACCTTTATGGACATTTTGATAAGAATTGTTGATAATTAGCAATTGACATTTGATTCCATGAGTCATATATGTGTATAGAACATTCAGACCTTAAAATATTAGCATTATAAAATGTCTGAAGCTGGTCATTTTCAACAGCATGAATAAACATACTTTATGCATAAAAATACACAATAAAAATCCATAAGTATCAAAATTAGATGTTCAATGTTCATAAGAAAAAAGCAATATATCACACACAAAAGAAGAAAAGTAGCAGCATAACATGTACGATTCAACCAAAAAGGAACAAGGGCAGCAGAAAAGAATAGCTGAGAAAGTAAAAGCAATTTCTTTTTTCTAAAAATAATGGAAAAAGAAAATCAAGAATGATTCACGAAATCATAGCATTTACCGCTTCTTGTAAGCATCAGCAAGAGATACATTGGAAGATTGCAGTGTCATTAGCAAGCTATCATAAATTGATGATTCTTTATACACTGAAACTGCTGAAGGGGCCAAATCACCTGTAACAAGCAAATTCAAATTTCAACTTTACAAAACTTTTGTAATTGATTCCACCACTCTCTATGAAGAGACCTATCCCTACATTTAAAATTTTATGTTAAGTTGCATTCCCACAAAGGTCGATTAAAACACAACTAAAACATATTGGTAAATTCCAAGATTCACAGAAATAAAATGAATAAGGGAAGGTACACATGCCTGAAGAACTTGGAGATGGGCTACGGACAATCTCATCTTCAACGAAGCGACTCTTTTTGGCTTGCTTACTCGCCTCAAACTTCTCACACGTTTTGTGCCTCTTCAGTCCTGAATTCCCATATTAGCACTTTTTATAGTTCATCAAAAAATGAAAGCTTTCCTTCTTATCCATAAATTTACCACTAAAAAGGACAGCAAAAATACAAATTGCCACCCCTGTATCTACAGAAAACCATTGAACTATACTTGGGTAACGGCTATAAAGTTGAGATTTTTAAAAAGCAGTCCCACTGTATCAACAATACTGCAGCTTCTTGTCCAAAAACCAAAAGACCCCAGAAGACCAAATAAAAAATAAAAGGGTAGACAACTAGGGAGAAAACAATGAGTACCAGGGAAAGACGCTTGATTCCGAGAGAAGGAGCTTCTTTTCCCATCAGTCTTCCGCTTCCTATAATGCATTCTCTACAATCGACTGTACTGAATTTGAGCGAATACGAGTTGAGCAACTCTCTACAAGGAGGTCTGCTCTTGCCAGTCGTTTTAACCGCTGTAACAGGAATGGAAGTGGACAGAGCAAGGGTTTTGACTTTTGAGAGCGTTTAGGGGTTTTACGGATTTAAAAGAGTTTCAACCGGAACCCATGTTTGTTTATTTTAAATTATAAATAAATTAAAATTAAATTCATGTTAGAAATTGGTTTTTAATTATTACAATTACGATTTAAACTGGTATGACAAAAAATTTAAGGTTTAAAAGGTTCAACCGATATTAAATTATCATAAAATTAGTTAAATATTGAATAAAATTAAAATTTTTAAAAGATAATTGAAATAGATTGTTCTCATTTATAAAAAAAAATAAATTTTAATTAAAAAATATTAAATAAAAATTAATTAGTTTATGTTAGTTTATAAAAGTTGATTAGCTTATGAAAATTGATCATTTAATTAATAAATTGATTGATTTTAACAACAAAAATTATTAACTAAATAAAACTAAAAAATTAAAAATCTAATCAAAAAGTTAATCAGTTCAAAGTTTTTACTGTTAAATTGATCAAACTGATTTAATTTTATGTACAAAATAAATTTTGTTAAGTAATTATCTTCAATAGAATTAACTTAAAAGTTAAAACGATTAAATTATCAAATGTTTTGTTTTTTTTAATTGAACATTTGTCAAAAGCATCAAATTTTATTTTTCAATAATAAAACTAACAATTATGGTCTTGGCGATGTTTTTATTTACAATATAATTTTTTTTCCTATTAGACCAAAAACATAATACAATAATCAATGGCAAGCTAATCCTATTCTACTTATGATACTAAAACTTAACCTAAACAAAATATGATCTTCACTTACTCACAAATTTTGCACAAAATACTAACTACAACTTCATTATTTAATAACTAATTACTAGGGATGTCAATTGGCCCTAGCCTGGTCCGACCCTTGGTCAGATGGCCCATAATCAGATGAGCCACTGGTAGGTTAAGCCGGGCTAACCCATCTTTATTTTTAAAAAAAAATTATAAAACGATGTCATTTTGTTGTTTTGGCCTGGCCACGGATAAAAATTGACATCCCTACTACTTATTGCTTATATAATGACTATAAATTTAAAAGATAAAATTGAGCTTGATTATATTTGTAATTTATGGTTTTAGTTTATGTTTTCTACATAAAAAAATTATTTGATTGAGTTTTTGTTTTTCACTTTTTGTCGTTATTATTAAAAGAAAATTTGTTTATTCATTTATCATAATTTTGATTTTATTATAAACTAAATAAAAAATTTTAATTATTCAATCCTAAGTAATAAAACTATAGCCAATATAATTTAATTATTCTTTAATAATTTTATTTTTAACATACCTAGATTAAAATTATTTACGAAACTGAAAATTATTTTGATACTTAATTTAAAATCCAACAATTGAATATTAAATTAATCATTCATTGTGTAAAATATTTTTAAAGATTATTTTAAAACAAAAAATTTGGAATTCAAAGTTTATGGATTTTAATAAATAATATTTCTTTTTAAAATATGATGAATTAGTTATCTATACTTAATAAATATTAATAAGAGATTAAAAGAAAATAAAATTATTTCAAACTCATATTTAGTAGTTATTGTTGATGACAAAAGTATGACTAGAGTGCTATTAACAATTAGATAAACTTTTATTTTTACATAAAAATAAAAAATGTATATATGAAAAATTTTCAATAAGAAACAACAATAAAATCAAACGATGGCAAATTAAAATGTGTAAGCTCAAATTCTTTTAAGCATATAAAGCGGCTTCATTAAAGAGTACATAGATTAACAAATTCACAATTTGGAGCCTAGTACCTAATTAAATGCCAAATTTCCAACAAATTTGTCTAACTTGTTATGAAAACCCTAATCTTTTAATATGTAAGAAATTGAGATGACAATTGAACCCGAACCAGTCCAATTTTTCCCCTAGATCAACAAGTCAACCCGAGTTGATAGAGTCGGTGGGGCATCAAATTTTTCTTTTTTAGTATATTTCAAACCACATTCGTACCTAATTTAAGGTTAATGTTAATAGTATTTTCATTGGTTGGATCGTAATACTCAAAAGTGAAATTGGATCTCATGCTTAACATTATTTCTTTTAAATTATGACTCGAAAAAAGATCTTTTTATTATGACTCCTAGGCTTGTGGAGCCACACACATTACCCTTAGTCAAAGGGCACACAAGAACAACTTCAGCAAAGTATATGATATTGTTAGACTACATAAATCAAGAAAGACTTTTCATACTATAACTTCTAAATTTGTGAAATATTTTATATTGTTCTAAATAAAAGTTTTGAATAATTTCTTTAACTTTTGGATGATTTGTAGTAAGTAGGTAAAATAAAGATAATAAATTAATTAATATATGTATATATAATTAACATATTTTAAAGAAATAATTTAATAATTTAAAATAATATAATATACTAGATATAATTGATATTTACAGATTTACTCATAATTCACTACCCTCCAAATAACCAAACTTGAATTTAAGACCTTTTAATCACCGGTTAGGGGAATGCCCTCTCTATGATTGCTCTATAATGTTGGAAGTATACCTCTATGTCACAATTCACCAACGTGATGTCACAACAGCATAAATGTATTTGCCGTCAATCAAGCAAGTGGTTCGTCATAATTATAATGTACTATGGGCGGCGTACGTGTCTAGGTCGTGTCTATGTCGCGTGGTGGTGGGAGCTGCTTCAAACTTTCAAACATAGCTTTTTTTCTTTTTCTTGACTTCGGTTTTATAGGCCTCTGACTGATACATATCAGAACTTTCTTATACATAATACACAGCACATCATTCAGTTTAAACCCCATTTTACAAAGCACATCACCACATTTTCTCTAGCCTACTCTAGGCTTAGCTAGTAGCTATGGAGGAGAGCAGCCAAGAACAGAACTTGACATCACTGGCGAGAAGAAGCTTGCAGCTTTTGATCCTCTTCTCTATATTATATGGTGTCCCAATCCCTTCAAAGTCGCAGTTCTTTGCAGAGTTTTTCTGGTTGCTTTCACGTACACTTGAGAGGAAGTACATGTTCCTCCTTTGTAATGGGATTCTTGCTTTTCTTGCCAAGAAATCGTCTTCTTGTTTTTCTTCTTCTTCCGGGTCTGATTTTCCTCAGTTGCCGGGTGTAGTAGACGCAATAGCTGATGATGTGGATGAAGTCACCTCACCAAGTTTTGAGGCTTTGGAAGATGATATTCTGCTTGTTGATGAAGATAATGAAGAAGTAAAGAGAGAAGAATCGTCATTACTCAAACCTCCTCCAAAAAAAGTAGAAGAGGAAGAAGAAGAAACGATGTACATTAAAGGATTAGAAGGTGAAGTCTCCATCAAAAAAGACGTAGTCAAACAAGGGGAAAAAGAAGAAGAAAGAGTTTTTACAGGGGAAGAGTATGGAGGAGAAGCACCATCAATGGAAGCAAATGAAGAGCTGGCAAGTACAGAGGAACTGAACAGGAAATTCGAGGAGTTCATTAGGAAGATGAAGGAAGAGATCAGGATTGAAGCTCAGCAGCAACTCATAGCTGTCTGAAGTTAACAACTACTCAGCTTCTGCTGTCGAATTTGTGACCTTTCGCTTTCGTTTTTTATTAAGAAATGGAAGGTCAAGTTTATGTTCTTTCTCTTCTTCATTTCTCTTTGTTCACATGCAAATGCAATAGAAGCCTGATTTCTCTGTGAATTGCCAGTAATATTCATTCAAATACCTTCTTCACAATTTTATTATATTTAATTAATTTTATATGTACTTTAATTATAGCTAAAAATAGAAATCAAAGATATTTCAACATAAATAAATAATTATATGAAGGAGAAAACTGAAATATTTTGGAGTCGTAATGATGAGTAATTGCAAGTCGGCTGTGATAGTAGTTTGAAAAGCATGGTCAAATGGTCGGTCGTCCAACTAGAATGGGGTCATCGGAAATTAATTTCCTGTTCAACCATTATCTTCCAAGTATGTGGAAAATAAATCCTATTATTATAGTTTAATCAGTGAAGTTGCTTAAATTAAAACATAAACTCGGCAAAAAAAGGGTGCAGAGAATGCTAACTTCAACTTCAGTACAATTTCGTTGCTCCTCCTTTCTTATCTTTTTGGATTGATCATGTACATCAAAGTGAGTATAAGTAGAGATGCGAATTATACTAAGTTTCAACTATTTCCATTACAAGTATAGTTCTTATAAGAATCAAGATTATAGAATTAGAATTTTGTTATTTCCTTTCCACGTGTTTTCCTTCCCTTTCAGGCAAGCTTTTCCTTACTGGAACCGTAACAGCCAAGATGAACTGAGACAGAAAGATGAGGGTCCAACCTTTACATGAAAAGATATACAATCGTACAACAAGATCATGTATGCTAAAATATCAACAACAGGAATTAACAAAAACTATGGATGTCGATATTTATATGATAATAACAAGACGAGTGCATAATATTTGGAAGAAGATAAGCATTGCCCTTTTGTCAGCTTCTACATTGTAGAGTTTAGGAACTGACCACTCGTAAGGCTGCCATGTCCATGTGGCTAGAAGTTCTTCCGCAAATATCGTGGTCACTGTCTAGGACCTTAGAGTGGGAGAGGTGGATGAGAAGCTTGCAACTTGCAGAAGCCATTTCTGTCTGTCTGCAAATGGAGACAAGATGGTGAGTGCCAAAATTATTGTCAATAATTCCATTATGGAACAGTTCAGCGATCAGCCTGAAAAGAAAACCAACCGCTTTGCCTGATTCTGGTGGTACAAATATCAGTACAAGAAGGGGTAATGGGTCCTTGAAATCCATGGTGAGGGGGCTACCACTTGGCAAGCTTACATGATCATTCTGGCCAAAAGCCTGGAGAGCAGATCAATGGTAAAGCTCGTTTCACCGGTGAATCTTCCACGCCTGGAAACTGTTATCATTTTGCGATTCTGCCATAAAATATACGATGCCATTAAAAGGTAAAGTGACAAAAGTTCCACATAAGAAAAAGTACAAACTTCAGTAAGAAACCAGATGGCAGCGGCAAGTACAAAGATTCACCAGTGCTCCTGTTAAAACTTTTCTTGAGCTCCAGTGGATTCTGAAAAGGTAAATATTGATTTAAATTTTAAACTTGCGTCCTAGCAATGAACGTACACTTATCCAGCTTCATTAAACTTCAATGCAAACGCTTGGCTTTGGAAACAATTGCAGAATCTCCAACATGCAAGACATAATAGCCACGGACAAATCTGCAATTGATTAATTAGATCCTTTATGCTTGAGCACGGTAACCCACTGAATGTTCAAAATATATGATTAAAGCACATATGACAGAAACTCAGCTCAAATTTTCCAGCAGTGTAAAGCATATCAACATGAAGGAAAATATTTACAACAACAGCTACTAATAAACACAGATATTGCCAACTGCAGAATTCTAACAAAAATAAGCTAAAATTTGGAGCGATCAGATAAAACTGTGGGACTCAATCCTTGAGAATTAATTGGATTTCACATTATAGGATTCAGGTGACTTAAACACTCCAGCCCTGTAATCAAGTAAACTATAGAATAACAATTGGAACCATATTCGGTGCAAATATGCATCTTTATACTAACTTGCAAACTTCAAGACATTAAAATTATTAATTTAAGCATAAACTCACAAAAGTAAGAACATGATTCAAGTTGCTAAGGCATCTCAGTTAAGATCTTGAATCACTTCCTTTAAGAGATTAACGGCTTAATTAAAGTTACGGGACCGTTTCATATATCTAAACAAAAAGAGGAGAATCACCAAATTCCAACATTTGATTTTCTTCCTTAAATTCACAATTTTCTGCTTTTGTTGAACTATGTTGTAGCCAACACTCTAACTCACCTTGTTTAACACACGAAACAAACAGAGGAAACCATGAAGGACTGTACTTTATATTATTTTATCACAATATATCAAGCAAAACTTAATACGGGGAGAACAAAGACAAGAAGCAAGTTCTAGTCATAAGTTTGTTTCATAGTCTCAATACAGAAAGCAAAAAAGACATTCAGATATTGAACACTGTACAGCAGTCATTTAGTTCAACTCATTCCAATTCACATTCTTTGCATCTGTTTAGCAGATATCAATGAAAAAATAGCAATACTTTGCTTCATATGAAATAATAATAAGTTCAATACATACTTATAAGTCTTCCTGCCACAAAATTGTTGATACCTTTGACTGAAGTCAATATGTGTAACAAGCATCTGCAGCCTCCATTCCTTGTTCTCATCACCATTAGCTTCCATCAATATTGTGTTAATGGAATGGTGAGTGTGTCAAGTCCACAGCAGCTCCATCACTCTCTGACATATTTCTAACTTCGGTAAGAAGCCTTGACAATTCTTTTGGCAGTACACTACGAACAAAATCACTGCGCTTCTTTGTGATTGATGACTCTGTGAATAGCATGTCTATAAGAGACTGGTATTCATGAAGCCATTCATCACCATTAGCATGAGTGTCTTGATTTTCATATAAAACTTGAGAGCTTTCTTGCTGCCATCTGATTCGATAATATTTTTCAGGAAGCTGAAAGTAGTTTTTCAAAATAAATACTCTAAGAGCATGTCTGCAGAGTATTCCTGAAGATTCAAATTCCTTGCAAGAGCAGTGAATCTGTTCATCCTCTGGTATCCATAGAACAAGACGATCTTCATCGATCTTCTTGAAGTGGTGTACAAGATAAGATCCATCAGCCATTTCAGCTGGAGCATATTGCATTGCGAGCACTAGCTCTTGTTGTAATGCATTGAAGGCGAATGGTGTAAGAACTGTACGTGCATGCTCTTCAATAGGTATACATGTTTTATTAGGTATATATTGCGTATCTTGACGTGAATGGTTTTGGCAGTTGACAGACATTCCAACCTGCTAGGCACCAGGCAAATATGAAAAAAAAAAGGGATCAATAAAACAAATTTTAATTGATGATTCATAGAATCTTGCTCTGATTGATACCTGATCAAAGAAGTTGCGCAAACATATCTCTGTACTACAGATACTTTTGAATAAAACATCTACAGACTTCATATATGCTGAAGTTTCCATGCGAGCACAGAAATGGCCTCTTATGTAGGATAATGCCCATGACGACCGACAAGAATATAATAATTGAATGTGTTTATCCAAACTAAGTCCAAACATGGAAATCATGCGATTCCACTGCACTTCAAAATCTTCAGAGCTCTCAATACGATACAACTCATCAAACTGAGATCTAAACTCTCGAAACTGAAGGCCAAGGGGCAGAAACCAACTGGATAGCTTGGGCAGAATGCTCCATATGGAAATGACATGTTTGGCATTAGGTAGTTCACTTCTTATAGCATCCTTAAGGCCAAGGTCAAGATCAGTTATAATGGTCTGCGGGCAGTTTCCCTTCATAAGATGGATGAAAGCCTGCATAAAAACAAGAGGAAATAAAAATCGTCAGATTTTCTTGAAGAAATTTAAACCAACAAAACAGATTAAAGTAGAAAAACCTGTAAGGCCCATGCAAAGGAGCTTGGAGTGTCATCCTGTAACAATACGCAACCAAAGAATGT
The DNA here is from genome assembly GCA_027123425.1 of Erythroxylum panamense. Classification (NCBI taxonomy): domain Eukaryota; kingdom Viridiplantae; phylum Streptophyta; class Magnoliopsida; order Malpighiales; family Erythroxylaceae; genus Erythroxylum; species Erythroxylum panamense. Next base: position 4,227,816 of record JAOTIZ010000201.1, read on the forward strand.
GGTCTTCCCTTTATTGTCCATTCCAAGCCAGGCTCCAAAAAGTAAACCATATGTGACTGAACGGTAGCTGGTATCAAAATAAACCACATCACCATATGCGGCATATGAATGAACAGAATCACCATACGACCACAAAATGTTCTCAACTTTATCATTGACATCTAATGTAAAATCATAAACGAAGTCTTCATCCACCTCTTTTGTAGCTTTGCATGCTTCAAGAAGTTCCATGATATCATTTTCTCTCTTCTCAGAGAGTAAAGCATCATTCTCTTGAACAATTTTCTTACGATTTTGGACAAAGTTCCTAACATCCCTCTCCAGAAAGGGCAACTGTCCACCTTGAATCCCTTTTTCTAACTCTAGAACCTTTACTATCCGGTGAATTGGAAAACCAGCTTTTGAAAGTAACAGAATTCTCTCCTGATCTGACTCTTGAATTTTCCGATATGCTGGAAGAAGCCGCACTTGGTCATCTTCCAAAAGCTCATGATTGTGCACATTGCTGAATTGCACGACAAACCACTGAGAAACCCCTTCAATGACTTCCTTCGACAAATACATTTTTGCATCACATCCACAGCGCACTGACTTCCTATCTCTATGGTGTTCCCCAGTTGGTTTTTTACGAGGCGGTGCAAACCCAGAACGGTAACAAACAAAATCGCGCTTGTAAACACCCAATTGTGGGCTCAATCTTGACCTCTCTTTCCTTATGGAGAATCCATTTCTCCGAGCAAAGTTCCCATAATATTCAAATGCATCATCATCACTCTTGAACACCATTCCCACATATGGGGATACCATAGCCTCAGATTCACCAGCATCAAATTTTCCCAACTGAGATGTCCCTTGCATTTCTTCACTTTCTCCTTCATACTTAACATAACATTTCCAATCCCCACAAGGACATTGCTGCCTCCTAATCCAAATGTTCTTCACCGGTAAGGGTGCCATCAATTGAACTCAAATAAATTCTATATCAAGCCTTCACCAAAAGACTTGACTACCTCAAGAGCCGAAACACTTTAAAACCTTCAAAGAGCACAAAAGGCCAGAATCAAAACAAGTACAAAAAAAAGGTTATTTCTCACTAGACAAGAACCTAAACCCAAAACTACCGATTACCCATTTTCACGAAGTTACATATCATAATAACGGTATCAAACTAGAAACGTTCGAAATTCATGATAAAATAAACAGTGAAGTCTCAGGAACCCCGCTCGTGAAACAGGAAAATGGTAATAAAATGGATAGTTATAGATGGAACTAAAAAAAAAAGTATCCTAGGACTGTGCTGATAAGTAAAGTGTAACCTACCGGTAGAAAAAATGGAAGATACAGCATCACATAAACCCTTCAAGTTCTCTTCTTTCTCATTCTGTAGCACTTTTTCACTTCTTCGATTTGAAGCGGTATGAACAGTTAACAGTACATGAAAACGAACAACTATAATAATCTATTGTTAAAAGTTTATAAAAATGAACAAACTATTTTTAACTCATAAAATTATTATTAATAATAGTAGTTGAATGTTAAATTTTCATTTTATGTCATATTTTAATATATTTGAATTAATTAATTAATTAATTATATTGTAATATTATTTTAATTAAATATATTGTAATTAATTAATTAATTAAATTTTAATTAATAATATTGTAATATTATTTTTTAATTAAGTAATGTTATTTTAATTAATAAATAATTAATTCAAATTTATTTTGGTTCAGTCAGATTCTGGTGAAGCTGGGCACTACCGCTTGGATCCATGAGATTAGTTGATTACGGCTTAAAGATTCCTGCAAAACAACAAGGGCACGTAAGGGGTTATTTCTCGATAAGCCCCTCCGACGCTCAAATTAGTCTTTTTGGTGAGAGTTGTGGTGGTTGAAAGCAAAGAAAATCAGGGGTTCTAATCTCGTACCTGTATCGTGGTAAAGTAGTACCTTATATATGGCACAGATGCTAAGTTTAGGTCTTTTTGTAGGTCTCTACTTATGCATGGGAGGTTTCCACCTAGGAATGGGCCGTCTATATTCGGGCCTGGGTTTGGGCCTAGCACGACCGACCCAACCAAAGAGATAAATTCAATAAAAGATATGTTTATATATTTTAAAATTAAATTAAATTTAAGAATAAATAAAAATATATTGTAGTTTTTAAAAATAATTTAGCTAATATAGAAAATGGTTGACTTTGAGTCTTTGACACCATATTTAAAAAGTATCTTTGTCATCATAATTACATTGACTTGACTTGCCTTAAAACATCCCCAAAAACAAAAAAAATCTTCAAAGATAGTGCATTGGAAGTAATGAAATGAAAAGTCTCTGTTTTTTCCCTAAAATATTGGAGAGGGTCATGAAGTCATGAGATGGGTTGCACGATGAGTTGCCTCCAACAGTGGAGTCAATTAAAGCTTACTATATATTCATTTATACCAGTCTTTGGTTCATATTCTTCACTGCTAAAATGGGAAATTGTATACGTTTACCTTGCTGCTCACAGCCTGGGGAGACCAGAGTTCTCATCTGCAATGGAGGAAAAGCAGAGTTCGAAGCAGAGTTCAGAACCAAGCAAGATCCTGGGGAGGTTTATTATCTCATGCCACCAATTAAAGACCCAGCTTGCAAGCGAGTGGGTTTAGGCAAGTCAGGAACTTGTGGAATGCAGAGAATCAAAATTTTGTTGACAAGAAAACAGCTGGAGTTGCTGTTGAGAGATGTGAAGAAGTTGAAGTCTAAAGCAGAAAGAAAATGGCAACCATCTTTAGCTACGATTCAGGAGGTGCAGAAGTTTTAAGCAAATTGCGAGTCCCAGAAAGTTTTCTTTTACCTGCCCTTTTGGTTTCAGGGAGTTTCTGAAAGTATAATTTAATGAACGGTGGAGAAATAGTTCTTAGAAGAACAGAAGATACCACATAGGCTTTCTAGTTGCTTAAAGTTCTTGTTCAAAGCAAATCCAGAGCTCTTTTAGTTTTCCTGTGCTTTTTAATCCATACCAGGAAGACTGCCAAATGTTTAGCTTTTCATGAATTGGTCCAATTAAAAATGAAGCCTGGGTGTAATGTACCATATTTGTATATGAAGGGGCTGGGACTCGACCTGATCTATTATTATCCTTAAGTTGGAACAACCATTTAAAGTAGTTTTCAGGGTTCAATGAGCATTAACATTTATAATATGTTGCAACATCTGTATCACATTCAACTGATGCATCCTTCTCTGCCAGTCTGAAATCACTACCATTGTACTGTGCATTTCATAATTGCTAGACATCAGTATATACAAACCAAAATAGATTGCAACCACTCGTGTAAATTTCAAACACAATTCAGCTGTCTTATGATGTACAATGTCAGAACCTTCTTTTCCATTCAAATCAGGACTTTATTTCAGCTAGCTAATATCAGAAAAAGAGAACCGCATATACATTAAAAAAATCCAGAAATGTAGTTTGAATGAAATGAATTTCAGGTGGACTACAACTTGATCCAATCCAACAATTCTTCAGGGAACTAAACGCAGTACCTGTTCCAGTCCACATCTGAAAAGGGTTACTATTTTATTCTATCATTAGATGATTGACCATAACGAAAAGAGAGGGTTCGTAGTTCGTACCTTCTTGGTGAATTTGTCCTTGCAACCTTTTTGATCTGCTGCTCAACTTTTGCTGAAACAAGTTCTCTTTCTTTAGCTGCTGCTTCTCTCTTAGCTTTTTTGAACTCCACTTCAACTGCTTTTGTCAATGTATCAACCTTCCTTATCAGCATCTACAAAATAATCAACCTTCTGAAGTCAATACCTCACAGGCTATAGTTAGAGATAGCAAGAAAGTTTGGCTATTACTCAACCTGGATTTCCTGTTCTTTAGCATTTAAACTACTGTCTTTAGCCTCACAGGTCTTCCTCAAATTTATGACTTCTTTCTGTAGTCTGTCATACAAAAACCCTGAAACCACATCCTCATTATCAGAACTGTTGTTACCCTTGTTCTTTACTTCTGCTGAATTTGTTGTGTTATCATTCTTGCGCTCATCAGTACAGGTATCAGTATTTGCCTTCACTACAGTGTTTTCCTTTTCATTGTTATCAATAACTTTGCTTCTAGGTGCCCAGATACCTCTCTTAAGCATATTTTCTGCAGCACCATATTTATTTTTGAAGCTGTCATTTAGTTTTCCAATTTCTGTTGTTGGCTGATGCAAAGGAGAGTTTCTGCTGATGGTGGAACCCCTCGGTTGTGAGGTAGATCTCTTTTTTAGATCTCCACTGCTTGTCAGGAATCCTAAGACGTTAGTGGTCTTTTCAGGTTTAACACATCCATACAAAGTATTTGAGTTCACTGAGGCATGCTTTAGACCCTCTTCTAATGTCCTTAGTCTCATCTTGAACTTCTCCTGAATTAAATTGTATTGATATTAACAGTTAGCTGACAGGTTAAGATGGAAATAGATTCAGATGAACAAAATGGAAGAGAAGGAGGTGAAAATTCACCTTCATTTGTGCTTCTGCCTTAGCTGTCCGTTCTGTTACAGCTAGCTTATCTCTCAGTCGTTGCATCTCTCCCTACATAAGAAACGCATATAGTAGTACTAAACAGGAAAGACATGGTTATAGCAGGACATGTAAATCATGCTAATTTTGAACATATCCTGGCTAAACTTCCATAAATTCAGTTTGAAAGGAAATACCTGCAACAGCCTTCTCTCTTCCAGCCATTGTTTGACAGGCATAACTTTGTCATTTTCATCCTTCCACTCATTGGCCACAACCGTTGCGACGCGGTTAGCTGAGACTTTGGCTCTAGCCAGCTCCCTCTCAAGCATCCTTTTCTCTTCCTGGAATGTTGGGTTAGGGTCAGGTGTCAATACTACATTTATGCTATCCCTACTCCAAGATTCATATAATGTACTTAAATTGACTCATAATTCTGAGAGAGTTCATTTACTCTAACACCTACATTTAGCATAGAAATTTGCCGCCGGTAGTCCCGAATGGCATTGGATGCAGCTCCACCAGTTAAAATGACCTCCTCAAGTTCCTGGATGGTTTGACTCAGCTTTTCAACTTCCAAAACCTTCTGACGATTTGTTTTATCCAGAATTTTGTTCTCCTCCTGCATATACCAGACTTAAAACTCCCTTCAGCATCAACTCCTCATTCTGTCCTTGTCCAAAACACAATATAATTTCCAAGGAACCATACCTGACAGATTTCAATCTGTCTCTTCAACTCAAAGTTTTGGTTCTGGACCTCCTCAACTATCAGTGCCCTTTCTAAAGCACTTTTCAGGATCCTCTCTGCTTCAAGTAGAGCAGACTCTTTTGACTTGGTCAGACGTTCCATTGCCCTCTTATCCTGCTGTAATGATGCAATCTGGAAAGGGCGAAGAGATTAAAACCATTTTGTTTTTGGTAGCAGAAATATACGAATTCCTCTTAAAGAAATTTCATTCTTCCACAAGCATACCTCATTTTTGTACATCTTGATCTCCGCCTCAAGAGGAGCAATGAAAGACTCAATAGGAGGAGAGTCATTATCCCTCAGATTCGCATGGACCCTTCTAAGAGTTGCTTCAGCAGCATATTGTGATGCCAATGCGTCCTTCTTTTCGATGATGAGCTTTTTTATTTCAAGATTCTACAAAGAAAATTTCACCAACTTAGTACCAGATCTTTATAAAATTTCTGTAATAACATGCACACCTTATGCTCCAGAAGACTTTGAGTGGCACTCCGTTTCTCTTCTCGTTTGTTCAATTCATTGTGGAGCTGCACCAAAAATATAAGAGAAAAAGAAAACAAGATAATGCAATCATTGATACTGTTGAAGAATATTAAACCTATTCCCTAAGTACCCATTTTTTGTTTTTCTGAGAAAGTACCTCTTCTATAGCCTTGTCCTTCAAGGCTTCAGCTGCCCTCAAAGCTTTCACTTCCCCTTGAGCAGCTCCTAACTCTCTGTCCCTATCTGGAATAGATTCCAGAAATGGTTAAGATAACCAGAATTCCTGAGGATTGCTTATTATGGATTGTTAATTCAAGCAGAGTATCCATTTTCTTCTCTTTAAACAAAAACCACAGACCAAATAATATTTCTTTTCATCTCCCAAGTTCTATGCATAAACGACGTGAGATGTCCCATCAAAGTTGCATTCAACAGAGCACCAAATCATGATCATCAAAGAAACTTCAACGATAGTGCATAAAATGATCAAAGACTGTTGCACTGATCATAATAAGTACACAAGAAAACTTACTGCAGAAACAGGAAAAACAATAGCACACGTCAGATAATTAATCAGAAGACAAAAGTGTTAAACCTTTGACAAGGTTCTGCAAACGGTTGAGCTCCAACACAAGAGGGTCAGGACGAGGAAGGTTGAGATCTTCTTCTACTTTTCCAACCCCAACAAGTTGATCCTCATAAAAGCTCACCATCTTTTCTCTTTCTTTCTTCTGCAACTTTTCGAATGCACTCAAAACTATAAGCACACACGGTGTCCAAGTCCAATACCAACAACAAAGGAGCAGAGGTTCATGGGGTTTTATTAGCAAAAGAGTCCGTCCCCTTAAGAAATTGACCGCAAAGAGAGGGATTGGAGTTTCCCTTGTTTCTAAGCAAATTCGAAAGGCACGTTTCATGAGCCGGCCTAGCCGGCTTGCATATTATCTCTTCCTCCATTTTTAACTGCAACGGTCACTTTTTTTTCTTCAGTTTCCTCCTCAAATTTATCACTTTCATAATTTAAATTTTCTTTAACAAAACGATAAGCCACCAACAATATCTCCTTCTTTACACCATGAATCTCTCTACTTCCCAAAGGGTTTTGATTATTGATGTTGACTATATTCTAACATGATGCATATATACTAGATGGCTTCGTTTGAATATATAGTTGCCACCCAACCTGTGACTGTGACAATAGTTTCAAACTAAATAAATAAGCAATATACATAAATTGTATTGGTTGGTGCCGCCATTTCTTCTCGCCACCTTAGCCAAAACCTTAAAATCTAGGTTTTGAAACTCGAATCGGAAATTTTACTAGTCATTGATTTAATCGATTTGATTATCGGTCAAATTGGTGTGATGTCATAATTACGTAATAATTATATTTAATTATATATAATATTAATAATATTAAAAAATAGAAAAATGTATCAAATAATATAAATAAAAAATTTATTTGACCAGTTCAAATAATATAAATAATTATTAAAAAAACGTGATGCGTTTTAGAAAGAAAAAAGTAAAAAAAATTTAAAAAAATTATTAAACCAATGGCCAACCAGTTCGATCAGTCCCGATTTAACCGATCAATTCACCAGTTCTCACCGGTTCGCACTTGTCCAATTAAAAACTGATTTTTAAGAGCCATTTGGATCGGATAATCGACCGATCACCAGTCAAACCGGTCGATTCAGTCTGAATTTCAAAACACTACCTGAATCGAAACAAAACAAAAACCTGAAACGCAACAGCGTGATTAAGTAGTAGTAGGTAAAAGTATAAAGTTGTCATCTTGGTTAACCATTGTCTTTTTGTTGGAGTTGGAGGACTGGTAGGTGCCCTTTTGATGCTCGTATTTACTCGGATAATAATTTACAAGGTTTTAATTTTTTTTAAAAATTTATTTCAGTGTATAATTTTTAATTAAATTGGATAAATGAATTCAAAATATACATAATTATTAATATATTTGTCATAAAAATTTCAAAAATCATATTCATGAAAACGAAGAGATACATAATTCTTTTTAGATATTAATTTTTACTTATTTATTAATCATGTAAGTAAATATTAATAAAAACAATTTAACCATCAATACGTTCATATAAAAAAATCAAAAATTACATTAAAGAAGACAAGGAGACATAATTTTTTTAAAATATCAAATTTTACATATTTTATCGATTACATTAATGAAATATTAATAAAAACAAACTTTTAAACTCAAATTTTAGAAAAAAAAAAAGAAGAAATTAAATTTGATTAGAGAAGAAAAAGTCAAAATTAAGGTCCATAGAATGTATTATTAGTGTTCAAGATAATGACGAGAACTATTATTCCTGGTTGTTTTCAGGTGTATATTGTCATCACCTGTTTATAAGAATGGAAAGCTCTTGTTTGGACTAAGTTTGATTGCTTAAGCGTTAAACCATCCTTAAACCAAGCTTTAATTATTGGAAGTCACTCAAATTGACTTTGGCTTACCCAAAGAAATGAGGTATTGGTGACACTAAATTGAAAAAGACCAAGTAAAGTGGCTTCAAAGAACAAACACATTCATCATTTTTATCTTTTTGCATATCATCATCTTTGCTTGTAAGTATGAACGGATAATGGGAAGAGCCTTCAAGGGGTGTGGCTCGATGGTTGAGAGCGGGGCTTGACTTTGATTAGGTCCCAGGTTTGATTCCATGCTAGCCCCTCTTGTAAGAGCCTAGAGCAGCCGGAGTTTTACCTGTAGATGGAGAACTAGTTGGGCCCTCAATGATGAGATGCGCCCGCTTAGTCCGCCTGTAGGATGGTGCGTCAGTTGAGCCCTCAGAGAGGTATGCCTGCTTGGCCCGCCTACGAGATTTCCTCGAATAAAAAAAAGGATAATGGGAAGAGAAAATATAGAAAAAAAAATTGAACTTCCTCCTTCTCCTCCAGACTCCAGTTGTTATGTTACTTGACACTTAGCTTGAGCCATATGGCACTTCTTCTTCTTCCAATAAGTGACAAAGGGAAGCATCCACCACCTGAAGTTGAACTCAACTCACCAACACCCAACAAGCTCTTTGTAATTGTTTAGAGCCAAACTCAGTTGTCTAAACAGAACAGTCAAATGGGTTTTCGATTAAGGTAAAGGGGGCTTCTGTTTTCCATTTATGGCTTGCTTGAATTGCTCAATTAATGTGGAGTTTGATGACGATAGCTTAATTTGGATCCAAAGAGTTTCCTCCAATTTTCATTTCGGGATTGGTTTGAGTAGGTATATTATAGGGATTTATATTACCAATTCAACCTACCAGTTCCTCGATGAGTAGGTATATTATAGGGATTTATATTACCAATTCAACCTACCAGTTCCTCGATTTTCTTGAACAACAAAAATAGTTGATATACGTTATCTTTCAAGAAATCCTGGATCAAAAATCAAATCTTAGCAAGAGAGATTTAAGATTTAAAAGTTCAATCAGTTTTTTAAAATATGATCAAAAGTTAAACCATTAATACAAGATGTTTAACATTTAAAGGTTGTATTAGACTACCATAAAATTAGTTAAAGATTAAATAATATTTAAAAATTTTAAAAATGATTGAAGGAGACTATACCTATGCATCAAAAAATTAAAATGTAATTAAAAAAGGAAACTGTTAAATAAAAATTGATTTGTTTATTTTAGTTTATAAAAAGTGATTAGTTTATAAAAACTGACTAATTAATTGATAAACTTATCAGTTTTTAACAATAAAAATTATTAAACTAAATCAAACTAAAAAGTTAAAAATTGAATCGAAAAGTTAACCGATTAAAGATTTTTACTATTAAACCGACATTTTAGTTTTTAAAACATCGGTTAAAGCCTTATTAGATCAATAAATAAAACTATTCTTTATTTAACCAGAAAAAAGATGTTAATATTATAAAATATATCAATGATAAATAATCTTATCTAACATCAAATACAATTAGAAGTATCTTAAATATTTTTTTATACCTATGTTTGGTTGACTGTTTTTTAATGAAATGTATTATTATTTCATTGTTTAAAAGGAAAGTTTATAATAAAATGAAATGGAATAGGATGAAAGGGAAGTGTTTCGCATTACATCTCATTCCATTCTAAATAATAAAAATAATTTATTTCCGATTTAGAAGGTTTATGACGGAATATAAAATGATAAACAACATTTCATTATATTACATTATGAACCCTCATTTCAAATAATATTTTACTATATTATATTATAAACACTTCCATCATTCCCAAACAATAATTTTCTAATGTTACATCCATTTATATTTCATTTCATTATAAACTATTCCATTTCATTAAAAGCATTCCATTAAATGACATCATTGTATAGAGATTATTTTGGAACACTATGATCAAATCTTTGATTGACTCTCTAAAACCGAACTCATCCTAAAATCTAAACAATATAAATTTAACCTATTATTTTAAACTGAACTAAATTAAACAAGACTAAAATTATGAAACCCACATCTTATAGTATAATGTAAGTTCCTTTCATTTACATTAAGTTTATCAAAGTTATATTCTAATACTAATTTATTTAAGGGTTAATTACAAAAAAACTCAAATTTTCGTCAAATTTTCAATTATAACCCGAACTTTAAAAAGTAGCAATAAAATGTTCAAACTTTTAATTTTTTCAACTCGAACCTAAACTTAGAAAAGTGACAATAAAATGCTCAAACTTTCAAAATTTTCAATTCTAGCTCGACGTTATCTGTTATTCTCCCGATGCCCTTAATCTTTCAGTTTTTGTTTGTTCTTTTGATACCCCAAACTACTCTCATATTACAACATATTGCACCTATAAACTCATCGTTTTTTAGTTCATTTTTCTGATGCCCTTAATGTGAGATCATCGGGGCTGCGTAATTTGAAAATTGAGGAGTGAAGGCATTGAAAAAACAAACTGAAAATGAAGGAAAAAACTAAAAGCAAAGCGTAAGGTTGTTGAGGCTGCGTAATCTGATTTAGATCATTTTTAAACAAAATTATGTGATTAAATGATGTCATTTCGTTAATGTTCATTTGTTCTGTCAATTTTGGTTTACATATATTAATAGCTAAATTTTCATAAATATGTGACAAGTCACTTCAACAAACTTAACAGAAATATTAACATCGAGCTAAGATTGAAAAAACTAAAAGTTCGAGTATTTTATTACTACTTTTTGAAGTTCGGGCTAGATTTGAAAAAAATTAAAATTTGGACATTTTATTACTATTTTTTAAAGTTCGGACTATAATTGAAAAATTGACGAAAGTTTGGATTTTTTTGATAATTAAACCTTTATTTAGGGGGCGCTTGGTTCATAAAGGGTAATAGGAATGAGAATGAGAATGAATACAGTGAGTAATGATAATAGATATAATCATTATAATTATGATGGTTGTTTAAGATGAAGGAATGATTACCATCACCATTGATGGTGGTTGGTTTGTTAAAAATGTTAAAAAATAAAATTTTGTTAAAATTTTGTTTTATAGCAAATTTTAAATATATTTTAAATAATTATTTTTAATTTATGAACCATAATTATAATGACAAAATATTTAAAATCAAGTATAT
>JAOTIZ010000201.1:4247238-4267171 GCA_027123425.1 Erythroxylum panamense
GAAACACCAATTACTCCCTAAGATCTAATTTGATAGAAACACCAATTATTCCCTATTTTATCGTATTTCCTAACAAATACATCTTGCCCTTTATGAGGTTTATGCTATTTTATATATTGTGGAACATGTTACCAAGAGGTGACCTCTGATAAAGGAAAAATCATACATATTGTGACATAAAAGATTAGGTCACATTTTCAGATAAAGGGTTTAGAGATTAATAAAAGATAATATTATCCCAACTTTGGATTATGATAATCTGGAAACATTTGTTGATTGTTGTAGAGGTAAGTTGACCAAAATACAGAAAAGGTTAACTTATGCTTTTGATCTATTAGAACTTATACATACGAACATATGTAGATCCTATATAACTACTTTGTGTAATTCAAGATATTTTCTGACATTTATTGATGACTATTCCTACTATTTATATGTTTTCTTGCTTAAGAAAAAGTCTGAAGTTCTTGATAAATTCAGGATCTTTAAGATTAAAGTTGAGAACAAATTGAAAAAGTCAACCAAAATTATCAAATTTTATCGTGGAGGTGAATATTATGGCAAACATGGGGTTTCAAAACAAGAAAAAGATCTCTTTGTCAAATGTTTAGAATCATGTGAAATAGTGGCTCGGTTCACTATGTCAAGTAATCCTGAACAAAATGGTGTAACTGAAAGGTAAAATCGTACCTTAAAAAACATGATGAGTTCAATGTAGAGAAAAATTAATTTACCTAACTATCTTTAGGGTGAAGCCATAAAGACCGCCTTGTACATATTTAACAAAGTCCTAAGTGATTCAGTTTCAAAGACGTCTTTTGACATTAGGAAGGGGTGGAAGCCTAGCCTCACTCATCTTCGTGTATGAGACTGGCCTGGTAAGGTACGTTTGTATAATCCTTATAAAAATAAGCTTCATTCTTGTTCCATTTATTGTTACTTATTGGGTATTTAGACTACTATAAGGAATACATATTTTACTATAGAGATGGAGGATTTGGAATAGTAAAATTACAAACAGCTAAGTTTTGGAATATAATGTCTATGATGAGGGTGGTCATTCTCATCATTTGGATGATCGAGGGGTTATTTCATATGCATCACTCATATAGCCAGAACTAGTGGATCCATGTCTTAGTATCGTACCAGTGCAGGACTATGAACCTATACTTATACAAACTGAGGTTCTTAAGGTATGTGAACATATTGAACAGGTTCAATTAAGGAGATCTAATAAAGTGAGAAGACCTAATATATCATCGAATTACTTAATCTATTTGGGTGAACAAGACTATAATATTGAACATATAATGGATCCGGTTACTTTTATAGAGGCTCTTCTTGACCTTATGCGAATTTGTGATGGGATGCAATTAGAGGCGAGATGCATTCCATTAAACATAATAAGGTATAGAAGCTTGTAGATTTGCCTCATAACTGTAAATACATCATCTACAAATAAATTTATAAGACCAAAAAGGACTCTCAGGGTCAAGTTGACCGTCAGAGGGTTAGCTTAGAGATAAGGGATTGACTTTAATTTTACCTTTACAATTTTAGATAAGGGATTCACTTTAATGTTACCTTTTCTCTTGTATCCTATAAGAATGCATTTAGAATGATTATGACAATAGTCCCTTATTATAACAAATAGCTAAATCATATGGATGTCAAAACCATTTTTTTTAATGGAGACCTTCATGAAGAGATCTATATAAATAACCTAAAGGATTTTAGAATTAATGTAAAGTTGACATGGTTTGTAAATTGAGAAAATCCATATATGGACAGTGGTACCTAAAGTTTGATGAGGTTGTTATCTCATTTGACTTCATGAAAAATAAAGTTGAAACATACTTGTATTACAAGGTAAGGAGAAGTAAAGTTATTTTTCTACTTTGTATGTAGATGATATCATGCTCGTATCAAATGACTTGAGCATACTGTATGAGGTCAAGCAACTTTTGGCCAAGCATTTTGAAATAAAGGACCTTAGTGAAGCATCTTTTATCCTTGGTATTTAGATTTACAGCTACAAATCTCAAAACTTGTTAGATCGCTCACAAAGTGCATACATTGAACGAGTATTGTAAATGTTTAATATGGATGATTGTAAACCTATTATAACACCTATTTCTTATGGTGAAAGATTATCTTTAGCATAATGTTCAAATAATGGTACATAGAGAGAGATTATGAAGAACATTCCTTGTTCTAGTGCGATTGGTAGTTTGAAGTATGCCCAAGTGTATACTAGATCAGAAATTGCATTCATTGTTGAGCTACTAGGTAGATATCTAGCTAACTGAGGAATAGACCACTAAAATATAGTCAAAGGAGTTTTGAGATATCTCAAGGTAACTAAAGATTATATATTAACATTTAGGAAATTTAACATTATAGACCCCATTGGTTTTATATATTCGAATTTTGTTGTGTACAAATGATAGAAAGTCTACATCAAGGCATATCTTCATGTTGGCAGATGGTGTTGTTTCGTGGAAGAGTATCAAGTAAACATTGGTAATTTCCTCAACTATGCATGTAGAGTTTGTATCATGTTATGGGGCTACTTCATAGGCAATTTGGCTCAAGAACTTAATTTTGAGTTGTCTGTAGTTGATTCAGTAGCTAGACCCATTTAGTTGTATTGTAATAATTCCTCTACTGTATTATTTATTAACAACAATAAAATTATCACAATGTCTAAGCATTTGGATGTCAAGTATTTGACTATAAAGGAATTAGTGCAGAAAGGTAGCATTATAGTGGAGAATACAGGGACTAAGCCTATGTTGGTTGATCCACTAACTAAAGTACACCTAATTCATATTGGAAGACATATATACAGTATGAGTTTGATGAAGTCCTTAGACACTACTAGTTAGGGATCATTGTATTTGACTCCTAATAAATTTGTTTTAATTTTCATGTATTATGATAACACAATTTTTATATATATGGATGATTATCATTTTTATACTCAGTCATTCAATTTGTGGTACATTGTCATAGTATAGTTGGAAGTCTTTAGATTTGTGTTGATCTTAAGCATTTAATAATCATTAGGCATATTTACTAATTGACCTCCTATGTGTTTAGGAAACATACAAATACATATATAAATCCATGAATTTGATAAGATAAAACATGATATAAGTGTTTAATCCAATAAAAGTTTTCTCTAATGTGATTAGTATTAAATTAGAGAAAACAAAATTTTCTAATACGGCCTAGTATCAATTTTAGAGAAATTGAGGTCGACAAATAGAATATGATACATTTCATATCATACATGTATCACTATAGTTTGTCACACTCAATTTACCTATTCATATCAGTAAGGCATTAGATTTGCATGATTGTATTGAATTTATGTCACATAATACATTTGATACTTTTTGGTATTGAAAGTCTTAGGAGACCGGATAATAAACTTTCATTATCTTTGAATCAAATGTTTTATTTTGATCGACCATTATGTTGATTTTCTTTGCTACTTTTAATATTTTCATTTTCAATATAACTGTTGCAATTAATATTTATCTCAGAGAGGAAAATGTTGGAATTCCTATTGGACAACTATTAATTACAATTTTTTAAAATTAAAGCTAAGAAAAATTAAATTTGATCCAAATTAAAGATAATAAAGAGTTTCAATAAAAAAATATGGTTAAATAGGCTAAAGTTTAGTGAGAAAAATGAGCCCTTATTAGTACGGACATATCTGCTTACCAGGCTTGTGATGAGATCTAATAATGTTTTTATAAATAACTGCTAAGGTCTCTAGGAACCTGTTGACAAAAGTTTATAAACAAAAAGTTACTCTGAACTATTAAGAGATAAAGCACTCAGAAGGACGTAAAAGGGCATAAATATATAACTTTCATAGAGCTAAATTGAAAATTGCAACAATTTGTTTATACGCCGAGGAGTTTAGTCAAAGAATCCGATATGTTCAAGCAATTGAGGAGCTTGTTTGTCGAGCTATCGATAACAAAACATGTTCTTTTCCACATTATGTCTGTTTATACAAGTTCATCATAGATCTTAGGCTTAAAGCTTCGTGCTATTTCTGACATAATTAGCTCGACTAAGGCTAAGTATTGTCGTTTCAAATCTAGCAACAACAGGCTATAGAAATTGCAACTATGGGGTGCAAAAATTAGTGAATAACATTAATCATTATGATAGATTCAGATCCAAAGGGTTTGTTATCTTCTCATGCTTAGAGGTTACTTTGGACTTGGATTTGTTACAATCACCTTTGTGCCTCTTTTTTTTTTGTATAAAGGGAAAAGAGTACATCGGTTATACAACAAATTTGAGGAAACAGATCCCCGACATATCCTCTAAAAGGATACTATGACACCCTATAGGTGTAAAATTAAAATAAGTGACATCAATATCGGATTGGCCTACCTGGGTGGTGAGTCAGTCCGCACATCTGTTGCTCTCTCGGTATACGTATCGATGAACAACAGATCAATTCCGATTGAAGAGTTCCAGGATACCCATGATTATAGGGTTACTCATCTGAGAGCGGGTATCCGCAGAAGAGAGGATCTAGTGCACCCCTATCGAATCCACTTCTAGTGCCTTTAAAAGATCACCCTTGTGCCTTTAAAAGATTTCTTCTTCTCACTCGACTTGACAGACTTTCCTTTTGAATAGTGTTTTCGTTATACCAACCTGACTATCTCCTTCTTGTCTCAGTTGATGCATAAACCTAAATAATTCAACAGTCGATTCTCCTTGCGAGAAAAGTTGGATGTCAAACACCATATAAATGAGGATGAAGCTAAACTTTTGAGAGGGTACTGAGGAATTTATGGAGACAAATCTGCCATACAGGGTGATAAGCCTATGAGAATTCTTTTGAGAGGGTACTGAGGAATCTATGGAGTACGGGGAAAATGGCAGTGATCGAATTGAGCAGATGAAACAAAAGGATATTTTTTTATGGAATGTATAGTGAAGTTGATCTTTACCAACCACGAGAAGGCCACTCCCAGCAGCTGTTGCCGCGGTAGTATTGGTTAAAGAACTGAATGGGGTTGAAGGGATGAAGAGAAGCCTGATCTATTCTTATTGCCATCCCTATTCTTGAGGTTGGTGGTGGAAAATACTTGAGGGAGAGTGTGGTAAATAGTATGAGAAAAAAGGCATAGAGGGTTGGAGCTTCATGTAATTGTGTGGAGGGATGATACATCAGAATTAAGTATGAAAATTCATATGCTTTTGGTCTTCATTCTGAATCATTCAGGAGCATGTACTGAGAAGATCATATGAAGGCATTTTTGGGTCAATTGTGGATAATTTGTTTATACTTGTACAAGAATAGAAATCATAGTATCGTCAACATTTTTAATGCAAATGCAAGAAAATTTATAGCACAGTTTTTCCACAACATACAAAAACTTCATGAAATTGTTGATTCTGTGGCAACTCATCAATTATAATATCAATAGTTTTACTTTGCAGATTCTGTCCCCAGCAACTTACAACAGCAACATGAGCCATGTTCCCTAGATCATGACACTTCAATTCAAAATAAACCATGGTTTTCTTCAGATTGACTTTTTTTTCAATCATTAAGAAGTTCATGCAACATTTAAGTTGAAAAAAAAGAAGAAGAAAAAGCAGACAATTGAAAAGAAGAAAGAGCATGACATTTAACAATTTACTATTTATATTCGTGATGGTGTGGTTTGAGTAAGATTCTTTAATTCTTTCAACAATCGGTTGACAGTAGCTTTTACTTGATGTGGCACTGACAAATTTGGATGCACCTCCTCTATCCCATACAAAATGATGACCCTCATTACAGTAGCCAAATTCAAAGTATTGATATCGCCTTTCCACACGCTCTGATTCACAAACTTGCATGAATTACGTAAGTTACACTTACTGCACACCTGAGAGAAGTAAAATGCAATCGCATTTATTAGTATTGAGACTTCTAAATTAACACAGAAAAGATAAGCAGATTAGCTTACTTACAGTATCCTCTTTGATCCCAAAATAAAGGCGCAATCTTTTTGCAGAAAAGATATTCTTCTTCAAGAGAGATGGGCAACCAAAGAGAGCCACCTTTTTTAAGTCACTGCCGGATAACCATCTGCATTTCATGGATTTCCAACAATAAATTGAACAAAAGCAAATTCAGAGAGGATTCTTCCTCCTCTTTTGGATTGGACTGCAAAAGGAAGGGGGAAACCAACAAAGCTGTCGTATGCTTCAATGATTCGGAGTCGACACATATTTATTTGTCTTAGAATTTCTTTATCGAGAATTCTAGAGGTTGGTCAAGCATGGGAATTGGAGTCTTTATTGGGAATTCAAAAGGTTGATCATGTATGGAAAAATATTTGGTCATACGTAAGAAAATATTTTCAAACATTGGAAATCTTCAACAATTACTAAGGAAACTTGAAAGACTTTACAAACCTTCGATAAATAGACAAGAAGAGACATGTTTCATCCATTCATTCCAACCAAGAGAGAAATCTACATTAAGTGTGGAAATTTGAGAAGTTGTCCATATCTCTCAAGTTTGAGTGTGTATACTTCACAAAATTGTACGAGTTTCTCATTGTAATTCTACTTTAGTATAATAGAAGTCTCCATATTTTCTTTTAACTATTTTAGTTCCTTATACTTCGTTTTATCTCTCTCATTTACTTAATTTGTTTAATGCCTAATGGTATAGAAATGCAGTCATTTCCTCTGTATTGACCCTATTTATAATACTATCGGAGTGAAACAAGGGATCTAAAGAATGATAGAGGCTTTATGGAAGTGTGTGACATAGACTATTGATTTGGCCGTGAAGATATATATCAGCCACATAGGAATTCACAATCAAATGTATCTTTGTTCCAACCTCTGCATAAGTCCCATACAGAGGATAGGCTGGTTTGCTTAATGATCCCATTATTTTTCCCTTCATTTTGAGGAGTTTTTCACGAAAAAAATTTGGTATTCTCCTTTTACTCTCTTGATTACCTTCATACTATTTTCACTTTATTAAGTTTTGGAACCATTTCCAAGTTGGAAAGCTGAAGTGTAAGACAGTATGCAAAGACCCAGCATTGCATTTTCTGCCTTAAACTGACTCATAGACAACATATCCAAAACTCATGCAACTCAAAACAACTTACGTACCAAAGTTTCCTGAATCCTAGGTGCTTGCAACTTCTATTCATGTCGGATGCAAGTGTGAATTTTGAACCATAGTGCATCAACTGCCTATACCTTAGGAAAAAGGTGCTTAGATACCAAAATTCAATTCTGATTAAGCAAGCATTGCAATAAATGCGCAGTACGCCTATAGAACAAAGAAGCCAACGAAATAGGCACAAGTATGTTGTATAAAGAAAGAAAGAAAGAAAAGGGACGTACTTTGCAATTTCTTGATGGTCCTTGCCAAACTCCACTGCAGCAAACTTGATGAAGTTTTTATTATAACCATTACCAAAGCAACGAAAATTCAACTCATTCGTTTTCAAGAAATTTGCCTTACGGAAGTACCCTTCTTTATACAAATGAGACACAAACGCTTCCATCTCCGGTGACCACTCCTTAGACACCTCGACTTCCTCATTCTCTTTCTCGTTTCTCTTCATTTCCCCTGCCACGACATTCTTCCCCGCGAAAATGGTTAAGAGACTCGTAGGAAATGGGGTCGTTTTAGATGGGACATCCTCTTTACTGGTCCGGGATTGTGCTTCTCTTAAAACCCTCACTTGCTTCTCCGATTCCCACGATTTCCTTTTTAACTCGTTGCTCTCATTTTGGGTCTCTGTTTCGGAATTTTCGATCAATCCCACTGCTTCTTGGAGTCGGGTTGAAGGAGAAGAGGATAACGTTCTGCAAAAGTTGTGAAGGAAGGGTCTGCAAGGAGTACAGAAAGGTTCTGCGTGTTTGAGAAGTGCAACTAGGGACATTGAATTTAGGGGTTTTGGGGAGGTTTAGGGCAAAAGAAGGACGGAATAGAGCACGCGTTCCCTTGTAAAGTTCTGCTACAAATGTTTAGGAAATTTAATATTTGTAGACACCCGTATATTTTCCTCATATCTTTTCAACCGAATCATATAATTAAAATTTGGGAATATACAAAACGACATTTTACAAAATAATAATAATAATAAATATTTTTAAATCATAAATTAAGTAAAATATTTAAATTAATGTCATTTTAAAAGTGAGATTTTCACTTAATAATAAGTAAATAATTTAAGCGATATGACTTAATAAATGACATGTTTAGTATTAGTAATGAGTTGGATTAGATTCAACGAACTCAAAAAGTGTGACATAAAGTTCAAACGGGTTTATATAAAAAAATTTAAGATTAATTATAAAAAAACTTAAATTTTACTTAATTTTACAATTATTCCAGATTTTTAAAAATTGACTATTAATCAATTTTTTTTAAATATAACCCTACGTTAGTATTTCTATCAAAGTTGTTGACATGATAAGACGACAGCTATATATATATATATATATATTTGACATGTCAAACTTAATTAAACAAATTAAGTAAAATTAAGTAAAGTAAAAAAAGGGTTAAAACCCTAAATTAATTTGGAATTTCAAATTTTGCCTAGCACAACATTCTTTATAGAAGCACACCTTTTCTTCTTTGTTGCATGCCTTATCTTTACAATCGCTTCTCCTCTTCATAGATCGTGTTATACTTTTCTTCGTTGTCGCACCAATCTTCTTTGTCACATACCATTCTTAGCTCCTCTTCGCATTATAAAATGTGTGATTCGCTCCTCTGTCAAACACCAATCATTGCTCTTCTTTGCATTACAACATTTGTTACATTACAATAATTGAGATTTTGAAGGATTGAGAGTTAGATAAAAAGAGGCATGCCTTGTTTATTCTTTTATCATTTTTTCCTAATTTTTTGTACCCAAGTTCTATTTTTCATTCTTTTTGTATGTTTTTCAATTCACTTTAGGAAAACTAAGAAGTCCTTCATATGTATTCGACTTATGAATTACGCTTGGAACATAATGCTCTTATATAGTTATTGATTTATCTGTAAGCATATGCTTAGGTTATTTGGTTTAGCGCTTAAATTTTGCAAAAATTTAAAATGTTGTTGTGAAGAATGTTCTTAATATTCTACCATACTATAGAATTAGGATTGAGAGGATAATATTCTAACATGCTCAAGTTTTAACCTTTCTTTATTGTGTTTGTGTTTGCACAACCTAAACTAGTAGCTATGGTAAGTGTTTAACAACAGAAGACAAGTTATTTGTCCCTTCCCTACCAATATGTTCACTTGACTTCCTTGAGATAATATGTCACTTTATAGCAATGAAAAGTATATGTGAGGTATATACACACATAATATAGTTAATGTCAAAAATAAATATTTATTTTAACATAAACACTATTTTGAAACTTTTGGTAACTTTGCTTTTGAGTATAAATTAATATTTATTTAAAACATGAATCTCATTTAATAGCCCTAGTCGTTTGCACCAAATTATATATTATACCATTTATATCAAAATTAGGTATCTTTTTTATTCTTCTCTTCAGTGTTTCTAATTGTCCCAAATTGAGATTTCTTAATTTTTTCTTCTTCTTGTCCTCTTAGAATATGTATCATTTTTTAAATATTCATTTATAACTTTAATTCAGTCTAAACATTTTTCACTAGGCAAGAATAACCCTCGATGGAAATAATCATTTCAATTCTTCACTCTTTGCCATCTTCTATTTGTTCCTCATTGTGTTTTTGTAATTAACCCAATATTATTGTAATAACTTGAATATACTTCACTCAATTGTGTTTTTATAATCAACCATACATTATTGTAGTAAATTGAACATACTTTACTTAGTTGAGTGGATAATATTTTACCATGCTTAAGTTCTAACCTTTCTTCGTTGCATTTGTGTTTGCATAATGTAAACCAGTAGCTGCAGAAAGTGTTTCACAATAAAAGGCAAGTTGTTTGTCCCTGTAACTTTGTATCTTTTTTTTAAATTTAATTCTCAATTCTTCTTTGGGTTGAATTTAGTTCTCAATTAATCTTCAAAACTAAATATATCAGGAACTAAAATATCAATCATATATTGATGTTTACTAGATTTGCTTGAGATAACATGTCACCTTATAGCAATAAAAAGCATATGTCAAGTATATACATGTCATAAGGTAATCAATGTTAAGTATAAACATTTGTTTTAACATAAATACTATAATTGTCCCAAATTGAGATTGCCTAGTTTTTCCTTCTCTTTTTCCTTTTAGAATATGTACCATTTTCTGAATATTCATTTATAACTCTCATTTAATATAAACATTTTTCACTAGGCAAGATTCCTTTTAATGGAAATAATCATTTAAATTCTTCACTCGTTGTCATCTACTATTTTGTTTTCCTTATTGTGTTTTTTAATTGACCGTTTATTATTATAGTGACTTGAATATACTTTACTCAATTTTGGTTTTATAATTAACCCTATAACATATACTTTACTCAGTCACACATTCCCTTATCTCAACTTATTTAGTCTAAACTTTTGTACATACTTCCATTTATAACCATTTTCTTATATATTATGATACATGTCATTATTAAAAATGTCTAATATTTTGCAGATGTTGGTAAAATTTGAATTTTATTATGATGGGGTGTTAAAAAAACATGACAATAAATATGTTGGGGTAAGATTAAAAGAAAGAAGGGTATGAGTATTGATGAACTTAGCATGCTAGTCCTAAAAGAATTTCCTAGAAGATAAATGACATAGAGTAATATCTATATTTTACTAATTTCCTCATAAGTTGATGAATCGTGTGAAGGAGTTAAGCTCACACCATGATATCTGTGAATTCGGAGATAATTTAGATGATGATAAGTTATTTACAACTGATGATGAAGAATATGTTACTGTGAGAAGAGATGTGATAAGACTGTACATAGGGGGTTTTAATTTGACAATATGATCGATGGTGCTAGAAGTATTGAAAAGGGTTGCAATGAAGCTGGTGATTATTTCAAAAATACACAATTATAAAAAGGAACTTCATGTGGTGCAAATAGAAAATATGATGATAGTGACGTTGAAGCTCAATTATCAGTTTGAAAGATGATGAAGTATTTATTCTAAAAAATATATGTTGTCTTTAATCCCAAAACATATATGAAAGATTTTAAGTTTGAAATTGAAAGTTTAAAGATGAGATGAAGTTGAGAGAAGCTATAAGAAACTATGCAGACACAAATAGATATAATGTTTCAATGGCAAGATCCAATGTGAGAATAGAGGCAGTTTTTGAGCCACAATGTCCTTTTCAGATTATGCTAGCTGGATTGGAAATGAAAACATTTGCCGTGAAGATAGTGGAAAATAAGCATAATTGTAGGAAAGTGCAAATGAACAAGCAAGTTAGTAGGGAATGGATAACAAATGAATTCTTACACAAGTTTAAAAGGAACTCAAATTGGCTTATTATTGAAATGATAGATGATCTCCAAAGACAATATACATTACAAGTAACTAAATCTCAATGTTCCAGGGCTAAGTGGGAAGTCATTACCATACTATGAGAATTTATGGAAGGTCATTATGTCAAGTTATGGTCTTATGAACAAGAGTTACGATAAGCTGACAGAGATGGTAATATATTATTCAAATTGAACTTGATGAACAGTTTTGAAAACTAATGTTCAAAAGGTTTTATGTGGGCTTTAGTGATTTAAAATATGATTTTTCTTAATTCATACAAAAATAATTGGGTTAGATAGATATTTTTTAAAGACATTTCTTAGAGGTGTTTTATTAGCTACCGTAGGTCGTGACAAAAAAAAAGAAGATGTTTCCTATATCTTGAGTTGGGATTAAGGGAGAAAATTACCAATCTTAGATTGGTTTTTGAGCATTCTTACAAAAGATCTAGACATAAGTGCAAATGCATAGGCTTTTGTTAGCGATCAACATAAGATAAACTTTAAATATTCTTACATGTGACATTTATTTCTTAATTTAATTTATGTCTTTAATTTATGTTATGTTTTTTTGTTACAAGGTTATGTGGATATATTAAATAATCTGTTTCCAAAAGTTAAGCGTAGAAAATGTATATGATATGTCTATGCAAATTGTCAAGTGTTCATAAAGGCCACAAAGATAAGAGTTTATTTTAGAAAACGGTGAGTTGCAGAATGGAAGTCGAATTTGATGAGGTAATGAAACAATTGAAGAGTATTTCACCGAAAAATTGTGATGATTTCAAAAAGAGTATTTCACTGAAAGATTGTGATGATTTCAAAATTAAAAAACCGGAGACTTTTATAAAGGCAATTTTCAGCACAAGATGGAATTGTGAAGTAGTTAAATATCTCTAATGAACTATTTCACACTTTAATCTTGTGATGGCAAATGCCTTCACAAAAGTCTCCAGTTTTAAAATTTGAAATTATCATAAGCCTTTTATGAAATACTCTTCAACTGCTCCATCACCTCATCAAATTCAACTTCTATTGTACAACTTACCACTTGCAAAAATAAACTCCTATATGTGTGGCCTTTATAAACACTTACCAATTTGCATAAACATGTCAGATACATTTTTTATGCTCAGCTTCTATAAATAGATTCTTTAATGCATCCATTAAATTATGTAACAAAAGAAGTAAGTTAAATGCCCAATTTTGGGACAAACATTTTCATATTTGATTAATTTAGGGCCAAACATTTTAACTTGCTCAATTAGAGTCCAAATGTTAGACAAAAATCTAGTAATATCATACACGCGTCGTTAAGTCTAAAAAAAAGAAAATCATTTCAATTTTACTCAGAACCCTACTAACCTTACCTGTAATTCCTAAATATTCACCCCCTCTCTCTCTCCGGATCAGACTCCCCAACCTCAAACTCATCTGTCATCTTCCCATCATTGTCAATTATCCCAAACATTTGAGACGTTATACAAGGAGATCCTCCCATGACTTGGTGGCGATTGTTTAGGTCTAGTTCTGTGAAATGAGTTGAGTGACATTAAAGTCCATAATGAAATTAGATGAAGTATCGATAGACTGGTGAGGGGTAGAGAAGAAGACGAGCTGTGGGTAAGCACTATTTGACTAATGCTTGCCGAAGTAAAAGAAGGTAAAATAGATTAGAGAGAAAGCAGCGATCTTTAAGAACAGCGGGCTTTTAAAGAGATCCATGTGATGTCAACAAGCAATACACTAGTAACAATTGTAGTTCAAAAGTGAATTTATTGTTTCTTATACTGGAAATTACTGGCAGTACTAGTGATTGTATGATTAGATTAAATTTAAGGTTGGTTCGTTGTTTTTTATTTCTCAACTAAACCCAAAACGGCAGGTTTAAATTCAACGTTCTGGCACTGGTACAAAACCCTTGATTATCATATTTACTTAAATATTTTTATTTTCTAAAAACATGTGTAAAATAAAAAGGTTAAATAAATAAAACACTAATTCATACTTAACAACATGTATATGTCACTACCAGATTTCTGTCCAAAATAGCCTAATATTAAGCAGAATCGATAACATTTGAACTTTAATGGATAACGACCTATTGCAGCCAATAAAGCACCTCCAAATAATATTTTCAAAAAAATATAGATTTAACACATCATACTTCAAAGCACTAAATATCAAATAAAACCTTTTGGACATTGATTTTTCCAATTATTCATCAAATTTTGAATAATATATTGTCTATCTTTGTCAACTCATCGTTACTTGTGTCCATAACGCTATAACTTGACATAATGACCTTCTATAGATCCTCGTATTATGGTAATAGCTTACCACTCGGCCCTGTAACATTGGCATTTAGTTATTTGAAGTGCATATTTTCTTTAGACATCATCCATTATTTTAGTAATAGGTCAAGTCTGGTGCCTCTTAAATTTGTGTAAGAATTCATTTGTTATCTATTTCCTACTAACTTGTTTGTTCCTTTGCATTTTCTATGTAATTATGCTTGCTTTTTTTACCATCTTTATAACAAATATTTTCTTATTTCCAATTTAGCTATCATATACTTGAAAAGGACATTGTGGCTCATAAATTACCTCCATTCTCACACAGGATCTCACCATTGAAACATCACATCTATTTATAATTGCATAATTTCTTATTGCTTGCATCTCATCCTTAAATTTCATCCCAATTTCAAACTTAAGATCTTTCATATCAACTTTTGGATTTAAGATAATGTATTTCTTCTTTGAAATAAATGCTTCATTATCACTACAAACTTGTGATTGAAATTAAACATCACTATCCTCATATTCACTATTTACACTATGTAGACTTCTTTCTTATCTTTGTGTATCTTTGAAATAATCACCTTCTACATTGCAATCCTTTCCACTACCTCCAATCTTTTTGAAGGGAAAAAGGGCAGAAGAGAGAGAGAGAACATGCAAATCAGTATTTGCATAGCAGAATACAACAACAGATAAACAGAATTCAGTGACAGTGTTAGGTACTGATTAACTGAATGGGCTGATGTGTTTAGAACACAGTAAGTTAAGAATAGTCGCTCAATATTATTCAGGAAACAAGAAAGAAAATCTTCTTAACAAGGGACAATCCCTTACAATCTCAGGAATACTTCCGAGAATAATCCTTTAACTGCTTTCCCCTTCTTCCCTCGTAAACTCTACTTTTATATCTCCTTATTGTTCTACTTCTAACATATATCTAACTCTTGATCTTGATCTATCTACCGCTAACTACTTGATAAGGTTTATTGGTATCTAACTACTACTATCCATATGTAACTATAACTCTACCACTACAATTTGTCTCTAACTCTGTTTCTCCGTGTATAGACTATCCAATCTCCTCCTCTGTGTGTTTTACTCCTAACAGACAGACAAAGAAACTAGTCACCTCAGACACAGTCAACAACTTGGATAGTTTTCTAATGAATCGGTTACTCTTCCTTGTTTGTGGACCAGCCCTTTCGTTGCTAAGTACAAGGCTTGGAACATGATCCCTTGCCTCAGATGAGGCCTTGTCCTCAATGTTGAAGTGAGGAAAGTCTTGAATAAATTCCTGAAGTGGTTCTCAGTTTGCATCCAAAAGGGGTTTATGCTCCTCCTAAATTAGTTCCTGAGGTGTGGGCTTCCCATGTTGGATTAAGGGTCGATACCCCAATATCTTGGCAAGCCGTAACAACAGTTGTTGTCCTTCAGGCTCCATTGGAAGAGAAGGGTGAGTCCGTGAGTGGTTTGTGGAATAAAGAGGCACGGTAGAAGGGAATGAGTGCTGGAAATCCATAGATGTTTCTGAATGAGAGGATAAGGCCATCTCCAACGAAAGCACGAAAATACTAAATTTAGTATTCTGGTGCAATAAATTTATTCTAAGAAATACACCAAAATTTAAAACTAAAATAGTATAATAAATAATAATATACCAAATTTAGTGTGTTATTACTCATGCACTAAAAGTTGTAAAAAGATAACTTTGTCTATTTTCTTTTTAACATATACCTTTGATGTCTTTTTCACAATTTGATTTATTTACATAATTTATTAAATATTTAAATGTAAAATATATATTATTTTATACAAAATATATCATTACAAAGATCTCATTGAATCATCTAAAATGACACTAATATTAAATATAATATTAAATTTATTTTAATATTTATTTATAATTTTTATTTATAAGTGTTATAAATTTATTAATTAAATATGTTAAGAATAAAAAGTAACTTCGAAATAAAAGATACATAAATTTAATCACAACATTGATTTAAAAAATTAAAATTAAATAAAAATATTTAAAATTATAACCAGACTAAAATAAATTACAATTACAATAAGACTCGAGATTACAATCAAACTAAAATTACAATAATCAAATTAAAAGTAAAACTAAAGCACTTGGCAATATTAATTTAACATAAATAATTAATAATTTAGAAGGTCATCATCATATTCTCCGAAATCAAAATAGTGACTAAAGTCACTAAATGAGCCAACTTCTTTTTGAGGTTCTCCTTATTGAGCTCTTTTTGTATAAATTTTCATTTGTCCATTTATGAAAGTGTCACACATCACTGGATCTTTGATGAAATCCAAATCTTTGCATAAAATTTTATTTTCTCGTCTTTGTCATAGCTCTAATTTTTTTGCCTCATTTTAAGCTTGTACCAACTGAAGTTTATAATTTTTTTCAAGAAGAGATTGACTTTTATGAAATATTTCTTTATTCATGCATATAAAAAGTTTTTTATTTCCTTATTTTGTTCCTTTTTTATTTTTTTCCTTCTTCTTTCCAATAAGACGATTAACTTCATCGTTTCTTTCAATAAATGGATCTTCAACTTCATAATCATTATTTAAATCAATACAAAATGATGATGATCCTATTGACTTATGTGATTTTTGGGATTCGGACGATAATATTTCATTGCACTTAGATTGTTTTCGATGACCCGACGCTTTCTCTTTGCCAGTATCAGCATATTTCTTCATATTTTTTAGGATTAGCCGTACATGATCAAATTTGAAACCTTTTTAAAATTTTGGATCTTAAATGAGTAAATCTTTTACTTTCTCGAACTGTAAGACAATAATGTAACTTAAGTTAGATTTTATGGTATAAATCAAATATATTTCAATTCATACCAAAAAAAATGAATAGAACATTTACAATATCTTATCCAAAAGCACCACTTGGATTCAAGTTTTCAATTTATCGAACATATCCTCTGAATTTTCCAATAGCTGTCATTATAGTTTGTCATTGTGCTTGTAAAGATCTCTAAGGTCGAACAATGATGATATGATTCGGCAACATTTGATGGTACGAAGTTATGATACGAGACCAAAACGAGTGATAGGTTGATCTCTACCAGTAACTGGGTATTGTGAAACATTAAGATATACATAACACAGGACTCGATCTTCTTGAACTGAATATGATGCATTTCGAGAGGTATTTGAAGGCTTTACATCAAAATTTGAACTTGCCATTTTTCATATAAGTTTAAAAGAGTATTGTAGTTTAGGATTTCAAAGAGTGTTATATGAAAAGAGGGTTTCAATTTAGTAGAACAAATAAATTATTTATAGAGATGTTGTAGAAAGATAAGAATACCAATAAACAGTTGAAATGAATGCAATCTAATCTAACGGCTGGCAAGAGATAAAATTAGAATTTTTGTAGAGATTTTTTATCTTGTCTTAGATATTGTGTGAATAGGATACGAATACTAATGAACGGTTGAGATGAATGCAATCTAATCCAACAGTTAGGAAGAGATAAAGTTAGATTTTTTGCGGTGATTCCTTATCTTGTATTGGATATTGTATGGATAAGATAAGAATATCAATTAACGGTTGAAATGAAAGCAATCTAATCCAACGGCTAGGAAGAAATATAGTTAGATTTTTTTGCAGAGTTTCCTTATCTTGTCTGGGATATTATGTAGATAGGATACGAATACTAATGAATGGTTGAGATGAATGCAATATAATCCAACAGCTGGGAAAAGATATAGTTATATTTTTTGCAGAGATTCATTATTTTGTGTTGGATATTATGTGGATAGGATAAGAATACTAATTAATAGTTGAGATGAATGCAATCTAATCTAACGGTTAGGAAGAGATAGAACTAGATTTTTTTTGTAGAGATTTCTTCTCTTATCTTGAATTATTTATTATATAAGGGAATGAATCACTAGCAGATTCTTCTTTGAACCCTTCAACATATTTATCTATAACCATTAGTACTAATGCTATAACTTCTTATATATCATGCTCATCATCGGATGATGAATTGGATCTCACTTCTATAATGTTAGCACAAAACAAAGCGTTACTATCTATATACACTAATAACAACCTTGCAATAGATTACTATATAAATAATAAAGTGAATCAGCCAAAGCACAAAGGCTCAATCTTTAGTTATAAAGTAATTTATCATGATTGTACTGCAATAGACCAAAGACTATGGGATGATTATTTTGCAAAAAAATCTAAGATATAATACAGCAATGTTTTGCAGGCGATTTCGAATGAGTTGGAATTTATTCCTACGACTTGTTGGTACTGTTGAAGGTCATGACGACTACTTTATGCAACGGAGAGATGAATGTGGTAAACTAGGATTGTCTAGTTTACAAAAAATAACAGCAGCATTTCGAATGTTGACGAATAGTATATCAGTTGATTCAATTGATGAATATATTAAAATTAGAGAATCAACTGCAATTGAAAGTACAAAAAAGTTTTGTCAAGTCATTACAAAGGTCTTTGGACAGATTTATCTAAAAGCACCGGATGTTAATGACGTTGCAAAACTGCTTAAAATTAATGAAGAACGTGGTTTTCCAGAGATGTTAGGGAGTTTAGATTGTATGTACTGGACATGGCAAAATTGTCCAACGACTTAGGCAATAGATTCCCAACTATTATTTTTGAAATTGTAGCTGATTATGATTGTGGATATGACATGCACATTTTGATTTGTCATGGTCAAATAATGACATTAATGTGCTAGAGGAATCTCACTTGTTTGCAAACCTTGCCAAAGGTATAGCACCTTCTACTTATTATGTTATGCGAGAAAAAGTGTACAATACTAAATATTATTTAGCTGGTAATATTTATCCAAAATAGCCTACCTTAGAACAAACCATTTATGATCCCTGAGGCTCAAAAAAGAAGTTATTCACGAAGATGCAACAAGCATGTAGGAAGGATATCGAACGTGCATTTGGAGTTCTCCAGTCACGATTTGCAATTATCAAGGGACCGGCACGTTTTTGAAAAAATCCATATTATTACATGATATTATGTCAGCGTGCATTATAATGCACAATGTGATTATTGAGGACAAACATGATACTCAAGCGACCATATAAGATTGAAGCAAAATGTCAGCACCTGAAATTAATATTAATTGAGACGATACAATTATATTTCAAGAATTATTTGCTAGACATAAGTAAATTAAAGATAAAGATACTCATTATGAACTTCGTAATATATTAATTGAACATTTGCGGAAACGATATGATAATTTAAAGGATTAGAAGTTAAATATGTAATAAAATATTATATGTGTATGTTATTAAGTAGTTGTTGCAATAATATTAATTATTTGTTAAATATTATTAATGTAATATAAAGTATATATTAATTAATTAAGAATAATAATTTTATTTTAATTTTATAAATAAATAAATAAATTTTGGTATATAGTGATTGGAGTAACACTAAATTTGGTGTAAAAAGATTCTTGAAATATTCTCTTTTAGATTAAATTTGGTGTAAAATTTTAATAGAATAGTATCTCCCAACCATTCCACTAAAATTTAGTGTAAAAAGATTCTTAGAATATTCTCTTTTAAAGAGAATATTTCAAGAATCTTTTTACACCAAATTTGGTGTTACTCCAACCACTCTATACCAAATTTTTATTTATTTATTTATTTATAAAAATTAAAATAAAATCATTATTTCTAATTAATTAATATATGCTTTATATTACATTAATATTATTTAACAAATATAATTAATATTATTGCAACAACAAATTAATAATATACACAAATGTAATTTTTTATTGCATATTTAACCTCTAATGCTCTTAACTATACCATTCCCACAAATGTTCAATCAACACATTACGAAATTCATAATGAGCTTCTTTATCTTTAATTTGCTTATATCTAGCAAGAAATTCTTAAAATATAATTGTATTATCTCTATTAATATTAATCTTGTATAGTGTTAGGATCCAAAATCCTAACTAAGTCTATTCTAGTAATCAACCTCAACACCAGAAAACACAAGCAAGAAAAAACAGTAAGAAAATTAGAGCAGAATAGAGGAGTAATAGGAATCAGTGCATTCGATATAGTATCGGCTAAACTT
>JAOTIZ010000201.1:4267271-4279549 GCA_027123425.1 Erythroxylum panamense
GAATAATTCCCTTTACACTCCCCAAATTACTCATCTACCCCAGCCCTTCTCTTCCTACTATACTGCTGTTGATACCGAGTCTCAACATATAGTCACTTGAGTATCACACTCTTCCTCAATGATCATATTGTGTATTATAATACATGCTGACATAATATCATATAATAATATAAATTTTTTCACAAACGTGCCAGTCCCTTAATAATTGTAAATCGTGACTGGAGAACTTCAAATGCACGCTCGACATCTTTCCAACATGCTTGTTGCATCTTCGTGAATAATTTCTTTTTTGGGTCTCGAAGATCATGAATCGTTTGTACCAAGGTAAACCATTTTGGATAAATACTATCAGCTAAATAATATCCAGTATCATACACTTTTTCTCAAATAACATAATGAGCAGAAGGTGTTATACCTTTGGCAATGTTTGCGAACAAATGAGATGTCTCTAATACATTAATGTCATTATTTGATCCTGACAAACTAAAATGTGCATGTCATATCCATAAATCATAATCAACTACAACTTCAAGTATAATAGTTAGGAATCCAGTACATCCACTATATTGTCCTACCCAAACCGTTGGACAATTTTATCATGTCCAAAGCATACAATCTAAGCTTCCTAGCATCCCTGAAAAATCACGTTCTTCATTAATTTGAAGCAATCTTGCAACGTCATTAGCATCTGGTGCTTTTAGATAAATATGTCCAAAGATCTCTACAATAGCTCGACAAAATATTTTTGTACTTTTAATTGCAATTAATTATTCAATTTTAATATATTCATTAGTTGAATTAGCTGATACACCATACACCAACATTTAAAATGTTGTTGTTACTTTTTGTAAACTAGACAATCCTAGTTTACCATATCCATCTCTCCGTTGCATAAAATAGTCGTCGTGACTTTCAACAACACCAACAAGTTGTAGGAATAAGTTCTGACTCATTCAAAATCACCTACAAAACATTGTTATATTATATCTTGGATTTTCTGCAAAATAATCATCTTATAGTCTTTGATCTACTGCAACACGATCATGATAAATTACTCTATGATCAGAGATTGAGCCTTTGTGCTTTGGCTGGTTCACTATATTGTTCATATAGTAATCTATTGCAAGGTTGTTATTAGTGTATGCAGATAGTAACATGCTAATGTTACGAAAGTGAGATCCAATTCATTCTCCAATGATGAGGATGAAGATTGAGATGAAGATGATATATGAGAAGTACTCGCATTAGTACTAATAGTTGTAGACAAATATGGTGAAGGGTTCCAAGAAGAATGTGCTAGTGATTCATTCCCTTATATACTAAATAATTCAAGACAGGATAAGGAATTTATACAAAAAAACCTAACTTTATCTCTTCCCAACTATTGGATTAGACTGTATTCATCTCAACCGTTAATTAATATTCTTATCCTATCCACAAATTATGCAGGACAAGATAAGGAATTTCTGAAAAAATCTAATTCTATGTCTTCCCAGTCGTTGGATTAGATTGCATTTATCTCAACTGTTCATTAGTATTCGTATCCTATCCACACAATATCTAAGACAAAATAAGAAATCTTTGCTAAAAATCTAACTCTATTCTTTCCAGTCGTTGGATTAGATTGATCTTAACCATTTATTGGTATTCTTATCCTATCCGCAAAATATCCAACTCAAGATATGATATCCCTGTAAAAAATCTAACTCTACTTCTTCCCAGATGTTGGATTAGATTACTTTCATCTCAACCATTTATTAGTATCCGTATCCTAACCACACAATATCTAAGACAAGATGAGAAACCTCTGCAAAAAATCTAACTCTATCTCTTTGCAGCCGTTGGATTAGATTGCATTCATCTCAACCGTTCATTGGTATTCTTATCTTATCCACAACATTTTTATAAATAGTTTATTTGTTCTACTAAACTGAAACCCTCGTTTCATATAACACTCTTTGAAATCCTAAACTATAACACTCTTTCAAACCTATTCGAAAAATGGCAAGCTTAAATTTTAGTGTAAAGCCTTCAAATACCTCTCGAAGTGCATCATATTCAGTTGAAGAAGATCGAATTATGTGCCATGTATATCTTAATGTTTCACAAGACTCAATCACTAGTAAAGATCAACCTATGACACAATTTTGGTCTTGTATCATAACTGAGTACCATCAAATTCTGCCGAATCATATTACCACTGTTCGACCTCGGAAATCTTTACAAGCTCGATGGCGAACTATAATGATAGCTATTGGAAAATCCTGAAAATGTGTTCGACAAATTGAAAACTTGAATCCAAGTGGTGCTTCTAAACAAGATATTATAAATGCTTTATTTATCTTTTTCTTTCTTTGTATGAATTGAAATACGTTTGATTTATACCCTAAAATCTAACTTAAGTTACATTGTTGTCTTACAGTTCCAGAAAGCAAAAGATTTACTCATTCAAGATCCAAAATTTCAAAAAAGTTTCAAATTTGATCATGTATGGCCAATCCTAAAAAAATACGAAAAATTACGCTAATATTAGCAAAGAGAAAGTGTCGGGTCATAGAAAACGATACAAGTGCAATGAAATGTCAACGTTCGAATCCCAAAAATCAGACAAATCAATAGGATCATCATCATTTTGTATTGATTTAAATAATAATTTTGAAGTTGAAGATTCATTTACTAAAAGAAATGATGAAGCTAGTCGTCTTATTGGGAGAAAGAAAGAAAAAATGAAAAAGGAACAAAATAAGAAAATGAAAAAACTTTTTATGTGCATGAACAAAAAAATAAAAGGAATGTTTCATGAAAGTGAAATCTCTTCTTGAAAAAAATTATGAACTTCAGTTGTTACGAGCTCAAAATGAGACAAACAAATTAGAGCTACGACAAAGAAGGGAGGATAATAAAATTTTATGCAAAGATCTGGATTCCATCAAAGATCTAGAAATACATGAGGCTTTTAGAAATGAACAAATGAAAATTTATGCAAAAAGAGCTCGAAAAGAAGAACCTCAAGGAGTTGTTGGCTCATCTAATGGCTTTAGCCAATATTTTGATTTGGAAGAAAAGAGAACGACTTTTCAAACTATTAATTATTTATGTTAATTTAACATTCTCAAGTGCTTTAGTTTTACTTTTAATTTGATTGCTGTAATTTTAGTTTGATTATTATCTCGAGTTTGATTGTAATTATAATTTATTTTAGTCTGGTTGTAATTTCAAATATTTTCTTTGAATTCTAATTTTTTAAATCAATGTTGTGGTTTAAATTTATATACCTTTTATTTCAAATTTACTGTTAATCATTAACATATTTTATTAACAAATTTATAATACTTATAAATAAGAATTATAAATAAACATTTAAAATAATTTTAATATTATAATCAATATTAGTGTCATTTTAAATGTCTCAATAAAATCTTTGTAATGATATATTTTGTGTAAAATAATATATATTTTAAATTTAATTACTTAATAAATTATACAAATAAATCAAATTATGAAAAAGACATAAAAAGAATGTTAAAAAATAAACAAAATTATCTTTTTACAACTTTTGGTGTATGAATAATAATACATTAAATTTAGTATATTACTATTCATTACACTATTTTAGTGCTAAATATTGGCATCTTTCTTGAAATAAATTTGTTGCACCAAAATACTAAATTATATTGGTATCTTTCTTGAACTGAATTTATTGCACTAAAACACTAAATAGTATATTTAATACTAAAATAATATAATAAATAATAATATACTAAATTTAATATGTTATTATTCATAATATTTTGGTTCTTTGATTAGAGATAGCCTAGGCGAGCTGTGGTAGGTACAGGAAGTTGGGATGGTTGCTGTTCAAGCTTGGACAGCTTGATCAGCATGTCAGTGACAACTGATTATCGGGAAGCCAGTGATTTCAGCACCTCAAAGGTGTCAGAGTGCTGTTGAATTGTTTGACAGATGGAGTCAATCCTATGAACAGAGTAGCCTGCCGAGCAGTCTGTCCTGAAAGCCTCGATAGCTGCTCGTCTACAGCTTTAGAGTGGGTGACCAAAAGACCAAAACACGTGTGCAGATTTCCGGTCCAGCCATGTATTTCTAGAATTTTGTTGAAAATAATAGGGCTTGCTAGTATTTATATTATTAATCTTTACTCAAGAAACAATTGAATACAAAGAAGCGATTTTTTATTTTTCCAGAGAGAACTTAGAGGAACTCACTCTGATAAATATTTAAAAAGAACTGCCTCTAATTTTACTTCGGCTTCGTATTAAATAGAAGCCACCAAATATCAAGTATGCATTGAAATATAAAAATAAAAGTAAAAATCTCTAAAGATGACATCCATGAAATGAGTAACCACATTAACCCATATGTTATTCAATTTTAACCTCTCTGCATACTACCAAGTAATTCAATATTAAGTATGGTCACTTATGAATGATTGCACTTGAATTGAAGCACAGAAATAATGATTAGGTCCAGTTAAAGAGTATAAATTAAATTTTTTGATGCATGCCTATATATTTGGAATTGGAAAAGGGGAAAACGAAAATCAGCAGATCTAGCCAAAAAAAGTAATCCTCACATGATATAGAAAGAATTCTGTCTCACCAACCTCAGATATTGTGGCAGCTATCATGAAAGAGCAGTTGCCACTAATGGAGGCACAAAACTGCAACCCTGAAGAGTTTGCTCAAAAATATGACCTACTTTCAACAATTTATCCTGCATAATCAATCCAAAGATAATCATTTTCATGATCAAAATATATTACATTCATACTCATTTAACTCACACACACATGCGCAATGATACAGAATTAACTTGTGAACCTGCTTCTAACAATATAATCAAAGAAAGGGATAAGTACAAGGCCCAACTAATGCAACCTCGTGTTTTATTATCTCGGTTGACGCTTGGTATGATATGATATAAAGAAAATGGAACTTAGAATGAATCGTAAGGATATCGGTATAAGATTAAACATTTAATGTAATTAGTATGCCAATGAATAAATCATATAATATCTAATAAATGTAAAAAAAAATGGAATAACTGAATTGTAATATGGATGTGTTAACACCTCATATTAAATGATAATAAACACCGCGTTAACATCTCAATACTAACCATCCCTGAGCATAAAGCAACATAGAAGCTGAAATAAATCGGCTAGCAGAATGTTAGAGGGATATTTACTAACCATTTTCCAATTTTTGGTTTTTGGTATCGGTAGAGAGTAAGGATGAATTATTAATTTAACAAGCTGAAACATATATCATCACAAGATATATCGAATCTGGAGGTCTAAAGTCTAAATGGACTGAAACCATAAGACGTTCCCCCAATGTAAGTTGTTAGCCACTTGACATGGTAGCTCACAATGGTACCAATTTTGGTCAAGGTAGAGAAGATACCTTAATCATGATCAGGTACATCTCCCTCTATTTCAATTGGATAACCTTGCCTACAGGGCTAATAACCATTCTAGATTGCAAGAATTTCCTACTAGCTGGTTATTTTCTGAGAAAGTGCAAATACAAATAAACTAAGGGATTTGAAACAGTGAGTAGCTAATTGAAAAGATACCTCTTCAAAAGCTGCACCAATCATCTGAAGACCAACAGGAAGGACAGTAGGTCCTCCCTCAACAAATCCACATGGCACAACTAATGCAGGTAAACCTGCTAAGTTAACATTGACCTGCAATGAAAATATTTTGGCAAATGAGAGAAAAGAACAAAGAGAGATGGATCTAGCAATCAGGTAAATAACCTGGAGCGCAAATAATTAAAAGCAGCATTATTAAATAAAAATAACAGACCAAATGATCTGTAGTTCAATATACCCAGTCCTTGAACTTCAGAAATTTACAGAACATCTTATCAACACAATGACATTTGAAAGCAAAAGCTCGCAAACATTCAAGAAAACAGCTGTTCTATAGAGAAAGAAGAATAGAGATGACCCTGGCAATAAGGTAAATTATTTGGAGCATAAATAGTCACGAAAGAAGTACAATTCAACAAAAATCAAAGAGAAAATGATCTTTAGTTCCACGCATCCATGCCTTGGAGCTCCAGGCAAAGTTTAAAGCACAACTTATTAAAACATTTTCTAAAAGCATTCTCGGAAGAAGTTCACTCCTAATAGCAATTTCTGTTCTGGTATGCATATGTAATTGCAAGCTAGCATCAAAATTGGGTTTATGTTGGCATTGGAGTGAGGAATCGAGAAGCTGGAGGTAGTATTGGACTCCTTGATAGCTTGTAAGTTCTTTGAGACAATGGATATTGAGTCACAGCCATAGGATGGGGGTTTCACTAAGGATATGAAGTCACCAATTGGAAGAGCATGGAGTACAAAATCTCGTATCAACTAAGAGATTGAAATGCCATCGCAGGTTTATAAGCAAAGTTGAAGCAGAAGCAACCTATTTGGATTTGTTAGAAATGAGCTGCTCCACCTACTATATTGTATAGGTGCCCTAGAGCTGATAGATCAACCTAACAACAAATACATCACTCAAACCAAGTCACTGTTAATACCTGAAGCATTGTAGAATAGCCTAAACCCACAACAAACTTTGTGGTTCTAAACCTAATATCTTATCTTTAATGGGAAATAGTTATGACAATTCCCGGGGATTAGTCTCTAAATCCCAATATAAAGATCTTTTGGAACATGACGGATCCTGGAAATTATTAGTTGTGTTGAAATATTAAATAATATATTGGTTAACCTAATATCAGTTTTATCAAAGAACCTAATTTCAGGGATAGATGACATTAGTTTGGGGAAGCACTTCGTCAAGTAACATTTTTCGAATTTGAAACAGTCAGAAGAAATGGTTCGATCCTCTTATTTTTCTATCACAAACCGAGAGATCCATGAATTCGGATCCTAATGCATATAGACATAAATGGTGAGGGGGGTAGGGGTGGGTGGGCGGTATGGGGATTTGAACTCCTTCTATTGAAATTAGCTCATGACAATATTCCATCACACAAACTATGATGCATTTGAAATTTTTCATAGATTGCAAATTATGATGGGTGTGAACACAAAGCAGGAGCTTATTTGGGTGGACCCCAATGACAGAGGGTTGGAAGTAAAAGGTCAATAATAGGAAAAATCTAATAATTTTCTAAGAGTAAGTATCTCACTCGAAGAAGAATTAATAGCCAAGGGAGAATCTCCAAAAATGAAATACTTGAATTGATTTTCGATAAGTACTACATACTACCCATGGCTATTTATAGGATAGGATTAACCCATGACCCCTTAAAAACTAGTTAACAGACTTTGAGATCCAGGAGTAACAGATCTGGATTTATTAAAAATAATCAGTAACAAATCACTACTCACTAAGCCCCTACTTAATAGGAACACATGAACCAAACGATATAATAAATTGAAAACAAATTTTGTAGCTAAGAAAATAAAATCAGGTGAAATCAGGTGCTGGTAGATAAGAAAATCCGATGCTTGACAAGTGTGACCTCTTCTTCCTCTGATATGTAATTATGGGCTTATCACCCAAACAGTAGTTTATAAAACCATTTGTAAGGGGTGTCATGACCAGTTAATGGTATTCCTTGGAAGTTGCTGTTTACAAAAGCAATAACTAGCATTTGGCGATGGAGAAAATTGAATGTCTTTAAAGATCCCCAATGCTCAAGCTGTAGTGAAAACTTTTATTTTAAGTTGTTTGCCTGTTTAATGTACACGGACAGGCAAAAACCTATCATAGTTCTCCACATTGAATGCAAGTGGAAGAATATAGCAATATGTATATCTATAAGTCAAAAATGAAGCAGCAAAGAAATGCTCACGGTCATAATGTCACCCGCATACATTGCCAGTGGATCATTTTTCTTTTCACCTGTAAATGCAACAAGAATCATTATCAGAAAGGAACAAGAACAGATAAAACAGAATAAGGAGCCAAGAAAATGAAGCAGATGTGAAAACATACCAATTTTATAAGCAGCCGATGGAGCAGCAGGAGATATTAGGATATCATTATTATCCAATGCTGCACTGAAGCTTCTCCGAATCAAAGTTCTAACCTAGAGCATCTTAGAATCATAACATTTTCTTAAGGGTTTAAAGGCCAATGACTATCATTTATGTCATTGAAATAACACAAAATGGAAACTATCTGATCATCGAAGTTATGGCTAAATTTAGCCTAAAGTCCATGTGCCTACACTTGTTGTCCAGAATGCTAAGGCCAAAGGGTATAAGATCTCTATGATATGTTTGCATTGGAATGAATGAGAATATTTTCCATAAAGAATCATGAAATCTTCGTGAGATAAGGACAAGACGTCCAGTAATCTAAGTTTGAAATATGCTCATTTATAGTACCTGCTGGGCACGCTTGTAATATGCATCATAATAACCAGCTGAAAGGGCATAAGTTCCCATCAAGATTCTCATTTTCACCTGAAGTGCATAAGAAGGTATCAACTCAAGAAAAAATGATAGAAATAAAATCATATTTTCAATTTGATTAATTGAAAACTGACCCTAAATAGCATAATTGCGGTAGGAAATAAACCATCCCAACTTTTTAAAAATGCTAGCATGTCAAATATACAATGTTCAACTATCACCACAGTAAAATCATTATGTATTTGACATTTAAGACATTCATACCTCTGAACCAAATCCTTTTGCCCTAGAATCCTCATAAAGTGCATTTAACTCTGTACTAAGAGCTTGATTTCCATACCTGAACGTCAGTGCAAATAATAATAGGTTGTCTTAGACAGGAATATTGAATTACCACAAAACAGGGAAGAATTTATATAGAAGCTTGCCACCATCATTTGGTCCTTAATATTAAAGTACTGTAAAGAGAACCACCTAGATTGTCAACCCATCTCTCACCATCCTTGCAATTTAAGATATAACACATAAGAGCATGACTAAGAGATCGAAGATTTTGGGACAAGGAAAATAAATTAACAAGTCCATTATACATATCAAGTCAGTCCGTCAATAAAAGAATCTGTGGAAGGAAAGGAATCACCTGACACCATCATAACGTGCCAAGTTAGAAGATGATTCTGAGGAAGCAAGAATGTAGTATGCTGGTAAACCAAGTGAGAAAGATGGCAATGATACCTACATCACAATAATTTCAAATTCAATGGCTAAAAAAAAAAACTCTGTACAAATAATAAATTCAAGCATTCCTCACATTGGAGCATTTTAACAATAACTAATTAAGGAAAGATCATGAAATAAACCTCTGAGATAATACATCCTAAATCTTGCAGATGTGAAGCAGCAGCAGTGATTGCAGATTTGACACCATCATCCACACCATCTTTCATAGTTTCACTTATAAGACCAACCCTCAATCCCTTTAATGGTTTAGAGTGCATGATATTTATGGAGCTGATATGTGATGTGAAATCAGGAACTCCCTGAATAGTAGTACATCATTGTGAAAAACATAACATAACACAAAATAGAATAGAAATGAGCATTAAGATTCAACATGGTTTATACTGAAATCAGTGTAGTAAAGGAAAATACACAAACGCTTACTGGAAGTTGCATCAAGGGGATCATGACCAGAAATAGCATGAAGAAGAATAGCAGAATCAACAACAGAAGTAGAAAAACAACCAATAACATCCAGAGAGGAAGCATAAGCCATAAGTCCATATCTGGAGACACGGCCATAAGTAGGTTTGAAGCCAACGACACCACAAAAAGAAGCAGGCTGTCTAACACTACCACCAGTATCACTTCCAAGTGAAACAGTGCACTGCCTAGCAGAAACAGCAGCAGCAGAACCACCAGAGGATCCTCCAGGGACGCGAGACAGATCCCAAGGGTTAACAGTGCACTTAAAGGCAGATGATTCAGTGGAACTCCCCATCCCGAACTCATCCAAATTAGTTTTTCCAACTACAATGCCCCCAAGCTCCCTTATTCTCCTAACAACGCTAGCATCAAAAGGAGGTCGGTAATTCTGGAGAATGCGAGACCCAGCAGTCGAAGGCATGTCAGCAGTACAAATGTTGTCCTTCACTCCAACAAGCACTCCAGCCAGTGGACCTAGGT
This sequence comes from Erythroxylum panamense, assembly GCA_027123425.1. Lineage (NCBI taxonomy): Eukaryota > Viridiplantae > Streptophyta > Magnoliopsida > Malpighiales > Erythroxylaceae > Erythroxylum > Erythroxylum panamense. The sequence goes on from JAOTIZ010000201.1 coordinate 4,277,364, forward strand.
TTTCCTCCCCCTTTTGTATCTTATCATCCAAATCTTGAGCCTGTTGCTTCAAGATGGAGTCGTCACAAAAATGGAGGAAGGAGTGGAGATGCGGTTCAGTTAGTGAGAAGCGCGTGAGGTAGGATTCTACAACTTGGGCGGCTGAAACTTGCCTGGAAAGGAGGGATTCTCGGATAGACAGGATTTGGGATTGTGAAGAGGAGAGATTGGCATTAATGGTCATGACTGAAGGAAAATGGTGGTGATGGTGAATACGGCGGCAACTGAATAGATACTTTGAAGGCTTCATCGCTGTCGATAACACCATCATACTACCGTGAGAAGCCGTACAGAGAGAGATAGAGAGTACCTTATCAACAATGGTTTCTCCCCCAACACCAATCCTTCTGTCTCTGACAGGGAAAAGAGATGGTATTGGTAATTCAAAAATGCTTCCATTTCAGTTAGGACAAGACGAATTAAATTTAATTTGATTTACACTTTTTATAATAAATTTATAAATATTATAATTAAATTTAATTATATTATTTGAAATATAATAAAAATAAATTTAACTATTTTATATGACTTTTTTATTCTTAGTAAAAATAATATGTAATCAAAGTGTGTATATTCTCTAATAATTTATATATTTATAATATGTATATTTGGAAAAAGAATTTTTTATGTTTTGAAAAAATTTGACTTTTTAATTCAAATAAAAATATATAAATTTTATGTCATTTTAATTAGGGATGTCAATGTTGATACAGTCCGGCTCATTTTGAACCAAGTTGGCCAGACCGCAAGCCAAAATAGTTCAGCCTGATCGGAACAACAAAAATAACATCGTTTTATAATTTAAAAAAATACATAAGAATAGTCCGGTTATTTTGTAATTTAAAAAAAATAAAAATACGTCGGATCAACCCATTAAATTCCTAATTTTACTCGACTTTTTCAATTATTAAGTCCTCTTTTTCGTCGTAACATTTTAACCTAGTATTCTTTTATCAATTCGGATACAAATGAAAACATATAAAAGGCAATAGTTACAAAGAAATAAATTTACCAAGTTTTTATATAAATAAAAATAGATCTTGCTCAATTAAAATTCAAATATCAAAATTTTATTGCTTAAGTTTCTTTATTTTCTATTTTTAGTTGGTCTTATAGTTGCTCGATTCATTATAAAATTATAATCAAATTTATTTATAATATAATTTTTAAATTCCATAAATTTTAAAATTATAAAAAATAAATCTAATTTTGAATTTTCAAGATGACGGATGCTTTTACTATGAATATAAATTATCTTAACAAGAGCCACACTCTATTATCAATAATGTAATTCATACTTAAAAAACTTAAAAATGCAAATTATCTTTTAATATTTTTAAAAGGTTTAAATTAATGATTATTGTTATCTTTTATATCACTTTAATCTTTAATGTTTATAAAATGATACAATTTGTACTTTAAATTCTAATTCCAAAATTAATTGGGGATATAGCATGCCAATTGGATAACTTGGATCCATCAATGTGAAATTTTTTATTTTAAAATCTTATCAAAAATATCTTCCAATTTTATAATTGTTTAATCAATAAAAATAGCCATTTAATCTAAGTTATAAGGGTTTTAAAAGGTTAGTCATTAAATTAGAAATTTTAAAAGATTTGACTATGAATTAAATTTTTTTTAAAAAGTCTAATAATGTTAAATTTGTTATCATGTTAATGTTAGAAGAATTATTATTAGGAGGATTTACCTATATGTGAGTTATTTTCTTTATCAACTTCATAAACTATGTTATTGAGTTTATGGTTTTATTTTGTTCTAATATTAATTTTGATCAAAATAACAAATAAATTAGTAATAATTACGTTTAATTATTATCAAAACATTAATTAGAACCTCCCTTGGTTCAACAATCTCCTTGTTTTTTATGATGATAAAATATTTGAGATATTAAAGAACAATAATAAAATTAAGCACATAAAATATAATTCAAGATATTGATTAGTTCCCCTTAATTAATGCATAAAATATTATTCAATATAAAGAGCAAAATTCAATATTAAGAATGAAAAATATATTCAAAATCAAAAAATATCCATATATGAATATTGTTAGTAGTGTGCCCTAGGCCAATGGATAGTTGTGATTCATGTATTAACATTATGACTTGTTAATAATATATTATG
>JAOTIZ010000201.1:4288279-4300591 GCA_027123425.1 Erythroxylum panamense
TACCCTCCACTTACTATAACTTTCCAACTATGCCCTTGGTTGGTCTTTTAGGCTCTAATCACCACTTAACCTACTTAATTCAATTCTAACTAAGCCTACTCTTCTTTCTAATTCCAATTCTTCATCTTTCCAATTCTAAATAAAAATTTAAACCAATAAATAAACATAATTAAGCAATTAAGCAATTTAGAAAAATCAAGATCCAACAAAGTGCCAGTAGCTGGATCGGCAAGAGAAGACAACGGAGAGACACCCTCTTCCTCATCTGAACTCAGATCCAGTATCTCATCCGGCAAGGCCTCTCTTTCCTTCTCAGCTATCTCTCTCACCTCCTCAAGTGAAAGGCTGAGCTCGGAGGGAAACATCGGCTCCGCATAATCCTCGAATGAAGGACCATCCGACCCGTCAGGGACGCAAACGCTGTGGCAGTTCCTCAAGATGGAAAGAGCCAAGTCGCAAGTAAATTCTTTGCACTCCTCGTGTAAGTACCGCTCTTTCCATCGCTTGATCGCTTCAACCCTTTGCTCCTTGACGGAGCCTTGCAGCTCCAACAACTTCCTCTCAGCCTTCATTTTGTTCATCACCGCCTCATGACAGTCATGGAGGACTTTCACACGGAGCTCCTCCTCCATTTTTTTCTCTCGAGTTGTCATTGAGCACTTCTTCCCTCAACGTTCGGCACTCACTTTCCAGCTCCTCCCTGGAAGCAACCACTCTGCTCTTCTCCTCCTCCCCCGACGTGAGTTGAGCTCTCAAAACGCTCTTCTCTTCCTCCAAAACACTCCTCTCCTCCTCCAGTGAGGAGAGTTGAGCTCGTAAAACGTCCTTCTCCTCCTTCGCCTCTGAAAGTTCAACTCTTAAAGCATTAACTTGCTCAAGAAGATCGTGAACCTCCCGGTCCATCGTTTGGTTGACTTCGTCGAGCTGATCGATACGCTGATGCATCGCAGAGGCGAACGCCAGATCCCTGGCACAGCTACGGACGAGACTAGCCATCAGTTCCTTGTTGTTCAACGTATCCAAAAACTTCTCATCCACAGGAGGAACAACCTTCTGGGCAATATGCAGAGCAACATTGATGTCCCTAATCGATGCAGTCTTATCAAGGTTGATCGTGGACACCCACTTTCCACTGCTGGAGGCTCGCTCTTTCCTCTTGCCTTTATCTAATCGGGGCACTCGCTCTTCCCCCTTTCCTCTGTCCAGTTGGCAGGACGATCGATCAACACTCTGAGCGATCTTTTTTCTTTTCAGTGGTGGCTCCATCTCTTCCTCCATATTTGCTCGGTCCTCACTCACCGGTTGGATCGGCAGCAATGCAGACTCGTCAGGTCGGTCCTCAGTAGACGGAAGGGCCGGCAATGCTGTAGATTGGTCCAGCATCGTCGGCTGAGCGATGTCTTTGCTGACCTCTACCTCTTTCCTTTGCTTCTTCACCTTCAAAGAAGATCTAGGCCCTTTGGGTTGGCTTTTGGATTTAGGGAGACTGGAGGACCTGGCGAAATCCTTGAACCTTACCATGGCTGCACAATTATAGAAGCAGGTTAGAAATCGAAACTAGTACTTGTGAATACAGCAAATAGTTAAACTACGAGGAGTTAACCAAGAGGGGCAGTTTCCTCTTCTAGCCCGCTAATTCAAGGAAGGGGATCAATTAAAAAGGCATCGGCTGATGCCCCTCCACGATACCCTAGAATGAGACTGTCGAAAGAATACCGACCGAGCGCCTTAATCCTATTGATCACTTCCCATTCCTCCCTAGTAAGGTATAGATTGGCAATATCTTTCCATTGCTCGACCAAGGGGTACCTCCATGACCGGGATTCAAAGGTGGATCCTGGGGGCCTCACAAAGAAGTACTTCGTCTTCCACGCTTTGATTGATCCTACTGTTCCAGCAGGACGATACCTCACATCCTTATACTGGAGATGAGGGATCCCGGCCCTGACGCTTGAGCTTTGATTCATTCTTAAAAAATGACGCAGGACATCGACCGATGGTGGACACCCGAAATGATGGCACAGCAAAGCCAGACCGTTGATGAACCTCCAACTATTTGGGAGAATCTGGCTCGGCCCTAACTGGTAGGCGAGCCATACCTCATCAATGATCGGGGCGTATGGAAGCTTCATACCACCGACCTAGAAAAAGCTCTCTATCACAGCAAAATAGCCTCCAATGGTGCTATAGATTCGTTCGTTCTTGGCTGCCAATCTGGGTCCCCATAACGAAGTAATGTTGTTCTTAATGATCGAGCGGGTCAGTTCCCTTTTGGTCATCGTCGAAGGGTCACTCGGTGGCTTTTCAACAATTTGCCCATCCTTCCGGGCACTCGCTCTGATTTCCTCATTTTCCCTTGCCTCCGACGCTTCATTTCTGTCGACTTTCGGCACCTCTACCATTTCCGCCGCTACCTCCAGCGACCCAACAATTTGAAAAGCTCTCTCGGCGACCAGTTCCTGATGGAGCTCTCTCAGAACCGTACTTACTTCTTTGCTAAGACCCGGGGATGCCCGTGGCGAAGGCTGGCGAGGAGGTGACAAAAAAGGAGAGAAGGAACTAGCTTTGTTCCTAAGTCTAAGTTCGTCTCTAGGGCTAATCGATGACATGGTTACTAAAAATGAAACTTACAGGACGAGGAAAGGAAGAAGGGCGTACCTAGTTTAGAGATCGAAGTTGGGAATCGAGACGGTGGTGAAAAGGAATTCCGGTGACTGCAAGGAGAAAGATAGAGAGTAGAGAGAATGATGTAGAACCGAATACACGAAATAGAAAGTGAAGGAAATTCGTCGACCCTGAGTAGTTATCACCGAGATCAACTGAACGGGCGTATCAATCAGAGTCAGAAGCGTGGCAAAATTTGAGTCGTGCGAATTAGGGTTATCAAGTGCCCCAATCGGCGCAGCAGTTGAAAGGATTGGACCTGAAGCAGCACAACAGCTGAAAGGACGCCCATGACAGCTACGCAACAGTTACAAAGACGCCTCGTTTCAAATTTTGAAAACCTGTCAGAGGACATGTGCCGTTAGTAATGATTAAACCAAATGCCTTCATGCGCTAGGCGTCGACATTCAACCGACCGATCTTGGCACGAGCTGTCATGCACTAAGCATTGATGTCCGACCGATCGGGCCTATCACGAGCTGTCATACAGACGAGCTGCATAATCCTTACATACTCCTTCGACCCTTCTCCTTGGTCAGACTCGAGGAGTAGTGGGCCTTATGGTTGGGTCGGTCGTGCTAGGCCCAAGCCCAGACTCAGAACGGTGCATGGGCCAATCAGCCCATCCCTTGATGATTGACCTAATTCCTGTAGGTATTAACTGTATAAATTCATTACCTCATCATGAAAAAGGTATGACTTTCGAGAACCCTAATATTCTTTATTCACTAGCCACCAAAATTCTAAAAAAAGACTAACTTGAGCGTCGGAGGGGTCTACCAGCAGTCAACCCCCGGTGTGCCTTATTGTTTTGCAGGTATTTTTGTGCCAAAGTCGATCAATCCCATGGATCCTAGCAGCAGCGCCCAACCCCATCAAAATCAGACTAAACCATATTTAATTAGAATTACTTACAATTCTAATTTAAGTTTAATTAAAATTATAATTTAATTTAAATTAAATTACTAAAATATCCAATTCTTATTATAAATAGGTTTAAGCTCTAATAGAGCTAATACTTATTGCTTAACTCTATCTATAAGAGTTATAAAATTTTCTCAACTTATTCTGTGGATACTATTAGAGGTCAGGCACTTGTACAACTATAGTAATTGAGATGGATCAATTTTAGAAACTGTTCAAATGATGCAATAAAAATATGAACAAGCTTTGGAATAAGGTATGAATCAAGATTCGTGCTTTATTATGATTTAATTGTTAATCATTTTATATAATTAAAGTGACATTAGTTTTAGGAAAATCAAATATGAAAAAAGTTTTATAATTATTCCACTGTAGTTGGGATTGAATCCCATCATGATTTCCCAACAAGAAGAATCTAGAAAAAGCAAATACATAACGAGATGAAAGAGTTGTAAAAAATAGAAAAGAGATTAGAACGATCAAAAAAGAAGAGAGCGACCCATAATGGAGAGGAGAGAGTTCCACCTTTTGTGAGTGATCTACTCCTTATTTTCTATTAAAAAATACTTCAAACACTTTCTCTTTTATATTTTATTAACATATAAAGGAGTTTATCACTCATAGAAGGTGGACTAAGTTAGAACGATTATGTGTCCATCAGATTGCAAAGAGAATGTAAGCATCACCATGGTAGGTCATTTCTTGCATCAAGCTATATTTTTCAAGGAATTAAAGCGACTTGTCTATGTACCACTTCAATCATAACAAAAAATAATTATAGTATATGATGTTTGTTGACATTACATAATTTTGATACACCATCTAGTCTTTTTAGAGCATCATCTTGACAAGTTCTCCATCCTTTATATTCTTCAAGGCCACTGTCTTTATGAGGTTTCAAGAATTATGAGGGGGAAATGATCATAAATTCTTTTAAATGGGCATGTTTGATTTAAAAAAAGAATACGGGGTTTCATTTTTTATTTTATGATAATTACTTACTTTGAATATGTGAGATGTAGTGCAAAGGTTGCATGATTTTGGGGGTTAGGGATTTGGGGGAATTGTTGGATTTAGCATAATCATTGATTAGGATTTATGATTTTTTATGGTTAGAGATATGAATTAACATTAACCTGATGTTAACTAACTTATTACTATTTAGCACTGGTTGTAATCAATCTAAGTTAACTATGTTTTATTACAAAATTTTAGTTAAAAATTAACACGTTTTACATCAAACATATGGGCCTTAGTGCCAAGTGGCATAAACATAATAGTAGGGTTCATTTAATAGTTAAAAAGAATAAATATGTTTCACATCAGTGATGACATTGCACATAACTGATGAAAACTTAACTTCGTTTAATTCTCCCTCCAGTTAAGGTCCATTTTGAACATTTTAAAGTATTAAGGTTCAAATTAAACACTTTAAAATGTTATGGTTTTTCTTGTATTTTAATGAAAAAAATTGGGGTTTAAAATTTATTTTTAGCCTTAAATATTATAGTTGAAGATGATTTTGGTGAACTCTTTGAACACAAAATGGGCGTTAGACCCTTAAATGTAGTAAGTAGAATCGTATAAATGATTGGCGAGTCTTAGCATATACTTATTACATGGGTTGACATAAAAAGCTATCCCATGACATAATAAGGTAAAATTTTGTGAAAGGAGAAGTATGTGTGCCTTGGTCAAATAAGTCCTAAGAGTAGATAAAGTTCACCTTAAATATGGACGATGGCAAGATATGCTTGGTAAACAAAACAACTCACACATTCAATAGGTGATTGTGCATGATTGAAGAAGGTAAAGGACATTGATGCATACTCTCAATTATGGATGACCTATCTTAGCAATAAGCAAAGATTAATGAGAGCTCTCAATTATTGACAAAAGTTGGCATATAATAGGTATGCATTAGCAAAAATCTTTAACGATAGGTGAGTTTCACATATGGATCGATAATGATTGGCACAACTAAATCATACTAAGTCTAAGTGTATGTAGATTCATTTAGCATTAATTGGGAAGCCTAAAAGTGGAATGGTTACAAATACTTTCTATGTAATTAGTTCAAATTATAAAGGTTTGTCAAGACTCTTGATCTTATTAAGAGATGATTATATGGCAATAATATATCATAATTGACTAAGAAAGTGGGAAGACTTACTAAAGTGATAACAATTACGGTGGTGATATGACTAATAGAGTGGGACATCTTTCAAAATCATTTTCTTCATAATCTTATTAAAATTATGGACAAAAAGGTATAACTTATTAGTATAGGTTGATTGTTTTCTTACTTGCTTAGTGTGCTTACATTAAGGCATCTTTTGCAGTTTGGTCCGTGTACAGTATATTTAGTTATTTGTTAAATAGAATACATGAGAGTTTTAAATGAAACTTTTTTGTAAAAAGTTTCAAGTTAAATTCTTTAGAGTCTTTTATATTATATTATGAAAATAATAATAAAATTTTGGCATTATTAGTAGTGTGTCTCTCTTATCCATTCTTTTGATTGACTAGTGGAAATTCACATGTTGAGTGTAAGGGAAATATCTAAACACTGAGTGTTGCCTAATTATGTGAAAACTTATGTAAAGTTTTTTCATAATTGAACGAAAGGCTAAGTTAAACTTTGAAATATAAAATTTTAACTGATTTGTGAAAATTTGACAATTTGTTTTAAGTTCCACTATTTCTTTTAAAAGTCCCTACAATAGAGGTCATAATGTACAACTGGTGGTAATTTTATACCTTTCCTCTAAACGCAAATGCTTAGAAGTATACATTAACTTGATTTAAAAAATGAATACAAAGTTATTGGACCAAGCAAGGTCCTAATTCATGATTTTAATGATAATAAAAAATCTTATTATTGATGAATTTATTGTTGGTGATATTAGTTGTTATATTATACCATAATTAAGTAATATATAAAAGATGAACGTTAATAGAAGGAAAAATGAGCAAAGGGATCATTTAAATGAATTAAACAATCAAAGGATAGATAAAATAAACAAAGTGGAGCTCATATACAACTTAAGAGAGTTTCAAAGATATTCAAATGAATAACCAGGAATAAGGAAGAATCAAGCACCTTAAGATTTATTAAATCATTGTCATCCTTCTTATAACCTTATCTTGATCTTTTTAATGAATCTGGGATTCAATTATTATATTATCATTTAAATATAACAGATAATGCATGAATCCTTTCATAAATAAGAGAAGATTTGTTTTGATCTCTACAGAAAATCTTTTGATCTTTAGGCAAGCTTTAGAGAAGTTTTGAAATGGAATTGAGTCAATTTGTTTTATAAATGGTGTGTGTTTTATCTTTAAAAAGACTCGAAAGTTTAATTTTTTAACTTAGTATGTCTAGGGGTTTAGGCTAGCCTAAGATTTTGGATCGATTAGTTGGACAAAGTGACAAATAAATTAAAAATATATAGTGTGCAATAGGTTAGACAAATATTTTGGCTAGCAAAAATTATGGTTTAAAAGTTAAAGAAAGGTAATTTCTTGTCTAGTTAGTTGATTCGAATGCAATTTGACTATTTAAAAGTGGGATTTCAAATAATCTATTATGCCAATAAACTAGTTGTTATAATAACTAATATGTGTATTTGATGCTGGTTCTGCTGGATTCTGGTGAAGCTGTGAATTGCCGATTGGATCCATGAGGTTGATCGACTCTGGCCTGAAGGTTCCTGCAAAACAACGAAGGCTCGTCGGGGGTTGTTTCCCGATAGCCCCTCCGACGCTCAAGTTAGTCTTTCTGAGGAGTTTTTAGTCTAGAGAATCAAGAGAACTAGGGTTTATGAGTCTCGTACCTCTTTCGTGATAATGCAATACCTTATATATGGAATAGACACTAGGTTTAAGTCTTTACGTAGATCTCTACTTCTGCATGGGAGGTTTCCGTCTACAAGTGGGCCGTCTATATCTGGTCCTGGGCTTTGGCCTAGCACAGCCGACCCGACCAAAACATAAAAAATTTAATAATAGAGCTATAGAATAAATTAAAGTATATTATGATACGTGAGTCCAAATCTAATATAAAAAAATGAATTCAGACATAGATTTGGAAGCTTCAAATCCACTAAAATTATATGAATGGTAAATTTTGTAACCACTTAATTTGTATACATTGATTGTTTTGTTGATGGAATCTGTAATAATGGGCCGTATCAAGAACACAATCATATTGTCCTTAGACTAAATGTAATGAAAGAAAGGTTATCCTGGTGGGTTGTAATTAAAGGAAACCTAATCGATATCCTTTTCTTGGAGTTTTGCAATCTGAAAAGGCACGTGAATGGAAAAGCCAATGAGAAAGTATTATGAGCAACCACTTCATGACAAAACGATCGACTTTATCAAACTATAGTGTCTGTTCTTTCACAGTTTTATCCTTTTTATTCGCTTATCTTATCTCACCTTTTCCTGTTTTTGGATACTTTGTCTAGGGCAAGCCCTAGATTTAAAGGACTTGAGCATGCCTAAATATGAGATTGTATTTGAATTTCAAGTCATTATTTCATAAATTTTGCCTCTTGTAATTTCCTTTGTTTTAATAAAAATCTAATGAAAAATGAGATAAATCATAGGAATCAATATGATGAATATGAATTCTTGACTTATAATTTATGATGCACAAAACATTTAGAATTTGTAGGTTTTTACATTTCTATTACACCGAAACACTAATTTATTTTGTTTGATTTTATGTACTAATTTTATTTTTATGCCATCAAAATTTGTCTTTTAATTTTGCACATACTATAATTATAAAATATTCTTTTTGTAAATCAAAATATTTAATTTAATTACAAAAGAAAAGTATGTGCGTATAAAAAGTATTTAATTTTTTATGAAACAAATATTTTATATTTTATTATTTTTTAAAGTTTAAGTTAAAGTATTTTAGATATTATTCTCTCTATTTGGTAAGGATAAGATTGCATGTTACTGGACTTTTTCAGACTCTGCATTTCTATGAGACACTCATATTGTTGTTGTTGTAGTTATTAATTTCTCTACTTGATAGGGATAAAACTAGGTGCTACTACACCTTCCAAAACTCTGCATTTTTGTAAGATTTTCATTGGATGTTGTTATTGATGTTGTTATTAGCTTCTTTACTCTGTAGATATAAGACTTTGTATTATTGGACTTCTCTAAACTTCACAATTCTGCAAGTCTCTCACAAGATGTTGTTATTATTATTGGGAGTAGATTTTGGATTTGCCTTAAATAATGTTTCCAGAAGTTTCAAAAATATTTGTTAAATATATAGAAAGGTACCTTATTTTCCTGTCATATCTGCCTGTGAATCTACCGGAAACAATTTCTCAATTATGTAAGGTAAGGTTGCATACTATCAGACATTTTTAAACTTCATTTTAATGTGGGACTTCAGGCTAGGTATGATGATGACGACGACGATATAGAAAGGTACCTATGATCAAGTTGGTGACTTTCTGTAATCATTATTGTAAATTAAAGAAATTTTTATTTCTAAAAACTATGCTTTTTACTGTTCATATTATTATAAATCGTGAGCAAAACGATAGTCACTGATCACCTATGTTATATTGGAAAATGGGTTGATGAGAAATTGAATTTTGCACTGAACACGTTTCATGAGATCAACATGTCCTACATTTGTGTTGGGTTATGGTATAGGGTACGTACAAGTCTGAGTCACCAAAAGGACACACACATGGCTGGAATAAACAAATCCACATCAGACGTTGCTTAAATTCTTAAATAGAGAGGCACTGAGTTACTCTCGTTGGTTTTCCATAGCAGCTCTGCTATCTGTGAGTATTTGAAGTAAGGTACTTTGGAGAATCATCTCTGAAATGGGTGAAGTAAGTTCATATGTTTCTGAGCCCCCCGTTAATATAAAATACTTCTTTTTGTTCTGTATGTTATGTACGTACACAGTTTTTTAGTTTCAGATTGTTGTGTTCATGGATCTGATGTTTTGGTTGTTAATAAAAAAGGAGAACAAAGACGAAGCAAAGAAAGGAGCAGAAGGCAGAGAGGAGAAGAAAGAAGAGCCTCCTGAGATTGTTCTGAAGGTTGATATGCACTGTGAGGCCTGTGCTAGAAAAATTGCTAGAGCTTTGAAAGGATTTGAAGGTCTCTAGTCTCTCTTTCACCATATATTTATTTTAAATTTTCTATCAACTTCTAGTTAAGAGTGTCCTTAATTTTCTTTGCCATTTTCACAGTAATGAATATTCACTTCTTTAAATAACTTTTTCTTTGATATTGATAGATTCCTTTACCAAAAGAGAGATTCTAGTTATTAGTTTGTAGCATGTCACTATAAATTTGTAAACTAGTTGCTGTTTCAACACCAACTAATCATCTTCTGTATCCTTTATGAGTACGTAAAACACCATTGTATGATCTCAGATTCTCAGTAATCTTCATATGGTTTTAGATGAAGTTTGATTCTTTCTCTTTTGTTTTCATGTTGGATCAAAACAAGCAGGGGTTGAAGATGTGACCACAGACAGTAAAGCCAGTAAGGTGGTGGTGAAAGGCAAAATGGCAGAACCCATCAAAATATGCGAGAGGCTGCAAAGGAAAAGTGGCAGGAAAGTAGAGATAATTTCTCCTTTGCCTAAACCACATGAAGAATCCAAAGAAGATGAAAACAAACAACCAAAGGAAGAGAAAAAAGAAGAGGTACTTAAATTCCAAACCTACACTCCATTAGGCACCTCAATCTCAATCTCCATTTGTGACTAGTTTGGTATAGGCACTGGAAATTTTTGACCAGGGTCAGTTGAAAGTTTGGTGTAGTTAAGCCGCAAAGAAGGCATTTTTGGCCTTTGTAACACTTTCCCTCTTGGAAATTAAAACTTATGACCTGCTCAGGCTGACATGACTGAAACAAAACAAGGTGGGCAACATGGTGGCACGTTTCACTAGGGTAGAGGGGACCCGACTTTAAGGGTTTTTGCTCAATTTTCATGAGCTCTTTTTTTTTTTTTTTTTGGGTGTGGTCACGATGATCCAGCTTCTATGGCAACATAGATCGTCAATATTGTGGGTAAGGTGGAAAGCGAAATTAAGTAGTGAAAGTTTTGGCCTTCAACTCAACAAAGTTAGGTTTGTGCTGTTCTTTTTTGTTTACAGTTAAAGAGCACGAAGTGATCATAGTAGTTTGTACACTAATTAGCAGGTCTCGAGAATGCTTGTCGTGTTCTAAACTTGTTTTTATCTAGCTATTGTTGAGTATTGGATTTCTTGGCTTCTTATGGCCACGGTTCGCTGTGCCAGTGGCAGAGGCTCGATGATGTATAGTCAATGGTAAAAAGCCAGTTAAAGCAGACAAAAGTTAAAAGAAAGACACACATAACGAAACAAAGTGTGTCCTCCTAGTACTGCTTTTTCGCACATGGGATCTTGTAAAAGAGTTTAATATAACAAATGTTGTGTGTGCTTATTTAAATTCCATTTTTGTTGTTGGCATCTTACTGTTTATTAATGGCTTCTGTGCATGGCAGCCTCCTGCTGTTGTAACAGTTGTATTGAACATTAGAATGCATTGCGAAGCCTGCGCTCAACGTCTGCAGAAACAAATTCGAAAGGTTAAAGGTACAGCTTTCCATAGCTTTTAACATTATTTTCAAATACTTAGCAAATATGGAATCTGAATCTGTTCGTAGTAACGCATGGCATAATCCATGCAGGTGTAGAGTCGGTGGAAACAGACCTAGCTAGTGCCAAAGTAACAGTAAAAGGAGTGATTGACCCAGAAAAGCTGGCAGGAGAAGTGTACAAGAAAACAAGAAAGCATGTGTCAATAGTGAAAGAAGAAGAGAAGAAGGAAGAGGAGAAGAAAGAGGAAGAAAAGGAAGGTGAGAAGAAAGCAGGAGGAGAAGACAAAGTTGAAGATGATAAGAAGAGCACTGAGATCAAGCGCTTTGAGTACTTGCCATCCATTGCCCTCTTGGATTATGCTTATCCACCTCAAATTTTCAGTGACGAGAACCCCAATGCTTGCTCTGTAATGTAAAATTAAGCTAATGAGAGTACTTTTTGGTGTAAATTTAGCTTAATGAGCTCTCTAAGCAAATTTTCTAAGCACTTATTGTGGTTACTATAATAAGATATTGGCATGGCTAGTACAATCATCTCTGTGTTATAGAATCGAGTGATTCTCTTTGTGTAATTCTGTCTTAAGCTTAATTTAACAAGCTGAACATTTGGACCGAATCAGCTATCTTTGCATAGTTTTAATAATTTTATGATGCATGTCTCAAATATAAACATCAGCAATACTGTATTCATATATGATCTCAAGCAATTTATAAATTTGATAGTTCTGATTTTTACCATTTTTGTGTAAATACACCCAGGCTTTTGATTCATGATAATCCGATCTAATTGAGGAAGACTGAAGGTGTGCTTGGTTCACTTGGAAGAATGGTAATAAAATTATAATAAATGTAGTTAGAAATAGAAATGAATATGACTTCCATTCCTTACTATATTCAGAGATATAAAGTACTGTCTTAAAAAAGGATAAAAAAATATTGTTCATCAAATTATAATTGGTTCTGCCGGATTTTGGCTGAACTGAATATCGTTATGTTGATCCATGATTCCGAGTAGATTTGGCTAAAGAGTACCTGCAAAACAGATAAAGGCGCGCCGGGGATTGGTTCCCGGCCAGCCACTCCGACGCTCAAG